>CM038218.1:98613552-98690461 GCA_021442155.1 Cymbidium sinense
AGCGCGGGGACTCACATCCTCGACAAGGAACCATTGGGGTGACATAATAGCAAGGAAGCATGTAGACCCAGGCTAGGCATGAGTGAGTGCGGGGGCTTGCTCCCACATCAAAGTAGCCCGAGACAAAAGATATGTGTTTATGCTTGAAAGAATAGGATGCCTCTGGGGGACTCTTAGACCTAGACCTTGAGGATACTCGACCTAGTCAGTGCATGATGGCTAGTTCAAGAAGAAAGCACGGGGACTCACATCTTCTTAAAGAAAGTCAAAATAAGGTAGTTTATTGGCTTGGCAGTGAAGACTACCAAACTAACAAGGTGCTCATTGGTTTGTAATGATCAAGTTAGAAAGAAAGCGTGGGGACTCACATCCTCTAAATAATGAACCACTGGGGTGACATACTAGCAAGGTAGCATGTAAACCCGACCTAGAGCAGCTAATGAGTGAGTGCCACAGGAGGCTTGCTCCCACATCAAAATAGCCCAAGATAAAAGATTTGTGTTTGTATTTGTGCTTGTGTTAAAGGGAATAGGATCTTGGGGGGGTGATGAAATGGTGCCACATGGAATTCCCAGAAAGGATGTTGCTTGGGTTCTCTCATGCCTAACTTAATTGTGCTAATCAAAATAGGATGCCTCTTGAGTTCTCTCACAGCTACTCTAATAGCGTTGGGAGATTTTGTTTATGTCATGAAAGAGGGATATGATGCCTCTTGGGTTCTCTTACTATCTAAACACGTCAATTCAAAGAAAACAAATAACACTTTGAAAGAATAGAAGTTTTGATGAAATGGAATCAGATTTTTATTATTCTTTTGTTGATAATTATTTTCAAACATGACTTATGGGTAATATTTCTTCAAATAGAGCCCATTAATTGGAAGCATCGGGTGTCCCCTTTACAATCAATGAGCTGATAGGATCCTCCTTGGTAGGCCTTCTCTATGACATAGGGGCCTTCCCAAGTGGGTTCAAACTTGCCTCCCATCTTTCGATGGGCAACAATTGGTCTCCTTAGGACTAACACAAGTTCTCTTACTTGGAAAGACCTAGGGTAGACCAGGTTATTGTGAGCTTGAATCATTTTTTCTTTATATAACTTGAGGTTATGCATGGCGACTCTCCTCCAAACCTTGAGCTCTTCTAACTTTGTATTCATCTCTGTAGTGATCTTGCTACCCAATGCTATCCTTAGTGACATGAGTTGAGAACTTCTAAAGGTAGAACAACTTTGGACCCATAAGGAAAATAGGGCGAGTTGGAGTCTTGTATGTAGTGTGGTAGGCCCACAAGGCTTCAACCAACTGCTCATGCCACTATTGTTCAATGTCATCAAGAGTCTTCTTTAGTATTTGGATGAGAGTTTTGTTGAATGCTTTTACTAAGCCATTTGCTCTAGGGTAGTAGATGGTGGAGTATCTCCAATATATACCATGTCTTCTACGAAGCTGTTGATCTTGGTGTTTTGAATGCGTACCATTATCGGATATAATTTATCGAGGCACCCACTATATACGATATGGTTCCGAAAAAAAGCACATCTTTGAGATGTGACCTCTCTGAGTGGGATTGCCTCCGCCCACTTGGAAAAGTAGTCGGTGGCAGCAAGAATGAATCGATGACCCTTGGAAGAAGGAGGATCGATCAGACCCACAATGTCAGTTCGCTAATAGGCCATGAGGCCAATGTAGGGTGTAGAATGTTGGGTGGTTGATGTAGCACCACATGTGTACTTGACACTAATGGCATCTCTTAGACACATCCATGCAGTCTGTAATCATCGAAGGCTAGTAGTATCCTAGTCTCTTGATCTTCATCTTCATCTTCAGACTGGATTGATGCGCTACGCATAGACCTGAATATACCTCAGTCACAATCCTATGGGCTTTGTGTTTGTCCAAACAGCTTAACTACATTTTATTGAAAGACCATCAGTACAAGGTGCCATCAACGAGAGCATAGGAGAGAGCTCTCTATTTCACTTGATGGGCTTGTCACTTTTCTTGAAGTAGTTTGCCGGTGTTCAAATAGTCTATGAACGGTTGCCTCCAATCCAGCTCCTCATCCTTATTGGCAGCAACCTCCCCTTCAAGAGAAAGTCTCTCGATGAGTTCAACATCAATAAGGGATAGGACTTGTCTATTTTGGACCCTTATTGGAATGGACTAATCTTTCGGACAAGCCATTTCTTTGGCAAGTTTGGCCAAAGAATTTATTACTGCGTTCTTTGCTTGGGGAACCTTGTAGATGGTGACTTCAGGGATTTGGGCAACACCTTCATGGTAAACTCATTGTAATGATGAAGCTTAGGTTTGAGAACCTTGTAGGACCTAGCAATCTGGTTGATGACCAACTGAGAATCCCTGTAGATGTTGATGCTCTTGATATAGAAAGTAATGGCTAATTCCAGACCAATAATCAAAGCCTCATACTCGGCTTCATTGTTGGTGTAGGGGTTGGAGAGATAGTATGAGAATCTCATCACATCACAGTTTGGAGTTTAGAGAACTATTCCTACGCCTACCTTTCATGGAAGAGTAGATTGTGGTGCTTCTCCCTTATGAAAGGAAGTTGCACAATCAAAATACATCTCCCATCAATGCTTGTCAACCTCCCCTAAGTTCATGATTTGTTCATCAGGGAGATCATCACTAAGCGGGGAATCAATAGGCAGTGGGTGCACTAAGAAATCCTCTAATGCTTATCCTTTCACCACACAGAGGGGTATGAATGTGATATCAAACTGTGAGAGAATCATGGACCAACATGCCAAATGTTCGAATAGTGTTGGACGTGTCATGAGATACTTGGATTATTGGTTCAGTCAAGTTCTTATGAAAGCATATAGTGCCATAGCTTTTGGGATGCAAAAATCAAAGTTAGGTAATGTTTCTCAAAGGTGGATAGTTTGCTTCAATAGGAATCTAACAACGGTTGAGGTAGTAGAGAGCACTCTCCTTCCCTTCATCATTGGCTTGGGCCAACAAAGAGCTGAGAGAGTCATCCAATGCATCAGTGTATAAGATGAGTGGCCTGTACGGGATAGGAGCTGCTAGAAGTAGCGGCTTCACCAAATATTATTTGATATCTTCAAAGGCAAGCTGGCACTTGTCATCCCACTTAAACTTGGCATCCTTTTTGACAAGTGCTGAGAATGGCTTGTATCTCATCGATAGGTTAGAAATAAAGTCTTAGATACGCCAACCATCCTTGGAAAGATTTGAGTTGAGTTAAACTTTTAGGAGGTGACATTTCTAAGATAGCTTTGATCTTTTTTGGATCTATTTCTATTCCACGGTGTTGGACAAACCAAGGAATTTCCACGAAGCTACTCATGAACACTTCATTCATTTTGAGGTTATATTGTCTTAACCGTTCAAAAATTACTCTCAAGTCAAAGAGATGGTCTTCCTTTTCTTTGCTCTTGACTACTAGATCATCAACATAGCACTCAACTTGATGATAGATGAGTTCATTGAAGATCGGAGTCATGGCCCATTAGAATGTAGCACCGGCATTTTTAAGGACGAAAGGAATGACCCTATAACAATAGCTTCTGATCGGTGTTCAAAAAGCAGTATTTCTTTCATCCTCGGGGGCCATCTTGATTTGGTTGTAGCCAGATGACCCATCCATAAAAGAGAATATTGCATGAGGTGAGGTGATGTCCACCATTAATTCTAGTATAGGAAGAGGAAACTCATCCTTAGGACATGCCTTATTTAAGTCTCTGAAATCGATGCATATGTGAATTTGGTCATTCTTCTTCTTAATTGGTATGACACTAGCTAACCAGGTAGTGTATTTTTCATCCCTGATGAAACCATCATCGATCAATTTCTTGACTTCAGAAATGACCTTGTTCAATTTTAATCACATGCGTCTAGGAGCTTGCTTGATAGGGTTTGTGTTAGGATCTATTGCTAGTTTGTGGACTACTATGTGAGGAGATAATTTGGGCATCTCTTCATAGCTTTATGCAAATCAGTCTTTAAACTCAGTCAATAGCCTAATTAAGTCATTGGTTTCTTCTTCATTCAGCAAGTCGAGCGTGGATTTTCTTCTGTCCTGAAGTTGATTTCTTTAAGCTTGTCAATTGTTGAATGGATCTCCTCTTCAAATTATGGTGGTGCATCTTTGATTTGGAGATCATCTGGATCATCTGAAGTTTCTAAACACATCCTCATAAGAGTTAGTGTTGTGTGAAAAGAACCTATCAGACTCTAAATGATTGGTGACAACTAAGCAATAATCATCATCATCAACTGGACCCACTGTACCGAATCATAGTCCTAATCTTGATTATGCATCCCTGCCTCTATTGTACCATAGCTTTTTGAAGTACTCTAACCTATGCTTAGACCATGTATAAGGAATAAAATCCTTCTTTGCGAGATTAAGAACATAAGGCGAGTACCAATCAAAAGGCAATTCCATTAATTCTTTATTTGAAATATCCTCAAGTCTTACATCAGTTTCTGGACTTGAGGATGATGATCCCAAAAAGAATCTCTTTGGCTTGACATCTCTGGAAGACTGAAGGGCTTCCTTAACTACTAAACCTTCAACTTTTTGAGATGAAAGTGAGGTTAGAGCTAAGATTCCTAACTGTTGCCTGATAGTTTTACATACATTTGATTCGAATACATTCATGCTTTGTCTAGAGGCATGGTCTTCATCGCTATCCAGCTCAAGTGTCACCTCTAATGAAACCTGCTGAGAGGGGATGGCTGGTATCCTAATCAGTTTGGACTCATCCTTTGAGTTGGATTCTAAGTTTATATGAATAGTTGGGGTACTCCTGAATAACCTCTCTGTTGGTGCGGCGGCCAACAGGATCTTCCACCTCTAGACGCCTCTATTACGCCTCTGTGGAGGTCAAGTCATCCTACCCACATGTCCATATGATGGAATAAGCTGTGGGTGGAATGTGATATGTGGCTCTATTTCTTCTTCAATTCCCCTTTCATTTTCATTTGGATTTTTATTTTTCTTTTCTTTTTCCTTCTCTTTTTCTTTTTCTTCTTTTTTTTTTTTGAAATTGAATTTTGCCCAACTTCATGAGAAAGGGTGTTTTGAGGTAGATAGTAGGTCGCATCCTCATATATCTCAACCTCTGAAAATGGATTTTCATCTCCTTTGACATATTCAATCCCATCCTTCGAACTTGATGCTTGATGGAGGGAGGATGGAATCATCTTGATGATGTATCCAAGGCCTCGAGCAAAGCATGAACAAGTATTTGAATCAATGATATAAAACTTGTCTTGGTCACCTATCTCCAAAAGTAACACTATGGAACCTAAAGCTCTCGCCTTGTTCATTGAATCCTTTCAACATCATCGATCTCCTCAAAGTGTGGAAATCCTCAAATAGGCAAGCTTAGACTCATAATGTTCATTGATGCGGATCGATGAGAACTCGACAAGTCTTAATGTCGCCCATGTCAACTATAATGTAGAGGGGCGGTTGTGCTCCATGTCCCCAGTAGGTCTTCATCGTGAAAGTGATTCCCTGAGCTTCTCTGGAATAATGTGTCTCCTCTCCAATAGCAGTCAACTGAGCTAAGCATATCTTTGGATCAAGGAGAGCCTTTATTAATTATTTCCTCATCTCTTTGGATAAGATAAGGGCATCGTATATGCTTAACTTAGATGGAAACTTTCTTAGGTGAGATGATATAGTCCACCTTGGGCTGATCCTCCATAAGCATATCGAAGGGTGGAGCATCCTTTGGAGGGCTTCTCGATCCTCTAAACCAATGAATTGTTTCCCCTTTATAGGTGATGCCTAAAGGTAGAACCACTTATGATGTTGACTTGGTGATCTCTTGTGGCAAGATAATGGAAGATTCTACACCGCTCTCTGACTTCTCCCATGGGACCCTCAAAATTGGATGATTCTAAGTCTATCTCAAGAGGCGAACTCGTGGTATTCAGAGAAGGAAAGTCTAACTCTGAATTAGAAAGAGGAAGATCAGAGTTGTTATAATTGTTGTTTAGACTTGAAGAGTTTTCATTAGGAGTTGATTTAGACAACCCATTAGAAGTGACACAGATATAATTCAAGCTAGCTTTGTTCTTCAATTTCTTGGATTTTGAAGGAGGTATATAGTAGAAATCAAGTAAAGTAAGAGGGGTGAGAGATTTGATACCCCCATCTGTCGATACAAGATGTTTGCTAAAAGAAGAGCTAGCTGAAGTAGAGGTATTCACTGATGTAATAGTTGTAACTATGGATTGGAGGCTAGACTTGGTCGGTGGTTGCGCTACTTAGCTATCTCGGGCTTGCATAGGCTATTGTTGTTGAGCTCCCCCTTTCCCTGAAGTTTGCTCTAGCAACTTACAAACATTACTTGATGTTGGAGGTTTGAGCTATCTTAGGCACCTACAAGGAAAGTTTCTTGATTTTGGAAATAATTTTCTTAAAAGTATGGGATAAGGAGATATCCAAACCTTCTTTGGTTTTGGTAGGATCGCAAGTATCCCCAAGGATTACCCTAATGGAACTGGATGGTTATTCCATAAGGTATTCCTTTGAGATAACTATAGCACCGGTCTTGAAGCTATGCTCAAGCCAATCCTTGAATGAAAAGCAATTTTCCAAAACATGACCTAGCATGCAGTGGAGGGGAAAAAGTTAGAATCATTGCTTTTGCCCGCTTCCTTTGGTCTCCTAGGTTCAGGTAGCTAAAAATCAGACTTCTTTAAGAGATTCTTAAAGATCTTCTGATTACCTCCCTCTTAAATGAATAAGGCTTGTTGAGTTTATCCAAAAGAGTAGGTGAACTATAGCTACCTGGCAGTGGGTATGTGTACCACTGTTGATGATGTGGTTGAGGAGCAGTGTAGGCCATGGAGGCTGCTGTGGTGGTTGGTAAGACTTCCTTGGTTGTGGTAGAGGTAGTGGAAGTGATGGTTGTGGAGCATGAGGTCTCTCAAACTGCTCTCCTGTTTCCCTTGTCTACTACTATCACTAGCTTCTTCTCGAAAGTGTTATCTAGCTTCTACTTTGTTGATTGGTCCAAAAAAGGCAATTGTTTGGCTTCTCCTTGTAAGCTAGCTGCCTTGTTGATTAGTTTCTCAAATATTTTGATGGTGAAACCTCTGAGCATGAAGGCGATCGGGCGATGGATATTCTTAAGCAGAATCTCGATGGCATGCTTGTTGGATAGTGGTTGCATTTCATACTCAAATTATGCCATCTGAGAATGTAATCAATGAGGGACTCACCAGGGTTTTATTGATCCATAATGAGATCACATATGGTCACCCTTTGCTGAGCTCCAGCAAACCTTTTGATGAAGAGTTACTCCAACTCAACAAAAGTCTTCATTGAACTGTTGGGAAGTTTAGCATACTAATCAAAGGTTATGCCTGTTATGCTACTGACAAAGAGATGGAAGAGTAAAGCAATACTGCCACCAGCATTGTAACAACTAGTTCTAAAGTGTGCAATATGCTGCCTCGGGTTCCCACTGCCATCGTAGCTCTTGACAGAAGGTGGAACAAAACCCTTAAGATATTGGATAGCATCAAATTCCTCTGGGAAGGGTCTACCTTTTGGAACTGATGATCCTCCTCGGGCTTGAGCCAACACTTCTCTCACCTACTGCTCAACCATGGTTTTGATATCTTTTTCTTATATGGAAATACTATCCACTACCTTCCTATATATAGTGGTGCTACCCTACTCTAGGTAGGTAAAGTCTTGGCTAGATCCAAGACATGCACCACCTCTAGACTAGTCTCATATAAGGATGAGAAGTGCTTATTTTTGAAGTGCTAAAATAGCTGCTAGCAAATCCTCAAGCTGCTTCCCCATCCTATCTATTTGTTCATCTTTCTATTTTAATTACTAATGAAAGTGTTGGGTTGAGTAGGCTGTGTCTTCTTGCTTGGCCTCGACCTTCCAAAGTCTCTTGTTCATAGGAGGGGAACCTTGTCTACCATGTGTACCCCCATTGAATCGTCTAACAAGTCATCCTCATTAGGATCAAAGCTGACCTTTTCATCCTCTAAATTGGACCAGGAAAATCCTAAGATTTTTTTCTTCTCCATTAGATACTGAGCTCCGATGTCATCTAGGGATCGGTCCAACTGAATAGCCATGAAAGATCAGGTTTGACCGGTAATGGGATCACTATCATGAACATATAAGCATCTAACCTCTAGCACTGCTGGCGAGCTGATCTTGTGAGGACTACGCTCACTAGAGGAAAGATACTTCTGACTACTACTGGATATAGGCGGAGTGGCACTCTTAGGAGGATCTATGGCCATGGGGGTGATTGAACTATCTCCTCCTCCCTCAACTGCTATGACTATCTCCATAGTCTGTTGTGGTGGTGGTGGTGATTGGATGACTATGATACTTCAAGGTCATCATTCCTTCTTCACCATGACTGGGGAAGAAGGTCGAGCAGGAGAGCTCGGCCTTGCCGTAGTAGGTGATGTAGTTGGGATGGGATCTCTTAGCCATAGCCGGATCACCAACGGGGTTCTCTTCTCCCATGATGCGGCCTTCATGGCCTTGGCTAGAATAGTAGATGCGATGGAACATGTATAGGAGATTATGGTCATAGAGTTGAGTGGTGTGGTAGAGGCACCACTGACTATTTCATGATAGGAGCTCCTCTCCTATGATGTGTGGTCCCCATGAGTAAGATGTTGTCAGTATGGTCTGCGATGGTAATGCACCGATCAGGAAAGTCCACAAGTGTGGAGGCCCGTCGGCTATACTCAGTGCTCTCGCTAGTAACATGAACGATATGCGGGCCTCTCTAGCCTCTCTCACCTATTTCCCACTATGGGGATAACTATTCTCAAATCAAATTGAGCCTCAAACTCCATCATTCATAAGCTCACCTCAACATAAAACTAATTGAAGGCCAGCGTAGGACCTCCTCCTCTCACTAACAAGTGCATGAAATTGAACTATTGGTGGTGGTGAAGCAGAAATCCTCCTAGCATCCTCTCAATCAGATCTAGAGAGAGGGTGGAACAGTTTTCTGTGACCAACGGGGAAACCATCCTAGGCGGCTCCTCTGAAAGTAGCTATAATTCCCTAGCAATGCAGTGTGATACCTCTTGATCATGCGTTCTTATTTTTGGGTATCCGCAGTAGGAGACGAACCTCAGGTAGGTGAGACAATCCTTGGAATCGGGAGCCTTTCCATTTGAGGGAGCAGTGGGTACTAGCTAGCGGGCATCATGGGGAACAACGGGTGCATTCTATCCGCTATTGCGATGTGGAAGCGCCACAACCTTCCTCTTCAATGAGGGATTCTCCAATCGGATGGCATGTCGAATGATTTACGCGGTCACCATACTCTTGTCATGAGGGGTTCCCTCATGTAATCTGGCCCCTCAGCCTCGACCAATATGGATGAGGTGGGCATAGTCGATCATGAAAGGCGGCGATCCAAAGCCAAATCCATCCCATGAGGAAATGTAGTACATACATACTTATTTGCCATTACAATCAAGCTGAAACCTTGTGAAAGTCTATAATGTTGAAAATAAACTTGAATCAGCTTTCTATTTTATTGATTTTTGAATTTTAAATTTTAGAATTTGAACCCACACTCAACAACTTGAAAGTGTTAAGTGGGGCTTAAATGGATTTAGAAGAGATTTTGAGATTGATTGGAAAGAGGATTTTTGAATGTAGAATCCATTTTCAACAAAGTTGGGTATGTTGAAAATGGGTTCAAATATTGAGAGATGCTTCCATAGGTTCATGTTTGAATTTGATTTTTTATTTTAAGGACCCTTCATTTAACAAATTTGAGTATGTTAAAGTAAAGGGTCAATTGATTTTGTTTTTGATTTGAGATTTTTTTTTCAATTTACTCACTTAAATTTGGGTATGCTAGGTCAGGTGTTTGAAAACAATTTCTTCTTTTTCTTTTGTTTGCTTTATTTTGTGAATCATGTGTGATTTTGAAAGATGGAATCCTCATTTTGCAAATTTGGGTATGCTAAACGAAGAATCCAAATGTGTTTTGTTTTCATTTTTTTTTTATTTTAAAAATAGGATTCTTAGAAAATTTGGGTATGCTAAGGAAATCTAATGTGTTTCATGTTTTTTTATTTTGTTTTGAGAAAGATAATCCTTAGCAAATTTGGGTATGCTAAGGAAATCCAAATGAGTTTTATGTTTTTGATTTTGTTTTGAAAAATAGGATCCTTAGCAAATTTGGGTATGGTAAGGAAATCGTAATGTGTTTCTTTTATTTTTTTTATTTGATTTTGAAAATAGGATTCGTAGCAAATTTAGATATGCTGAGGAAATGCTAATGTGTTTCTTATTTTTTTATTTGATTTTGAAAATAGGATTCTTAGCAAATTTGGGTATGCTAATGAAATCCTAATGTGTTTCTTTTTATTTTGGATTTTGTTTTGAAAATGGAGACATCACTTTAGCAAATGTGGTTTTCTAAAATGAAGTTCCAATGTGTTTTGAATTTTTGTGAAAAGGAGATTTCACTTAGCAAATTTGAGTATGCTAAATGAAATTCCAAAAATGTGTTTCAAATTTTGTTTTGAAAATGGAGACTTCACTTTAGCAAATGTGGTATGCTAAAAATGAAGTTCCAATGTGTTTTTTTGAATTTTGTGAAATGGAGATTTCACTTAGCAAAGTTGAGTATGCTAAATGAAATTCCAAAAATGTGTTTCAAAATTTTTGAAAATGGAGACTTCACTTTAGCAAATGTGGTATGCTAAAATGAAGTTCCAAGTGCATTTTTTTTGAATTTTGTGAAATGGAGATTTCACTTAGCAAATTTGAGTATGCTAAATGAAATTGAAAAAATGTGTTTCAAATATTGTTTTAAAAATGGAGACTTCACATTAGCAAATGTGGTATGCTAAAAATGAAGTTCCAATGTGTTTTTGAATTTTGAATTTTGATTTTGATTGGAAATGAAACCTCCATTCAATAAATGTGGGTATATTAAATGGAGAGGTTTCATATGTACTTTTTGAAAATTGATTTTGATTTTGATTGGAAATGAAACCTCCATTCAATAAATGTGGGTATATTGAATGGAGAGGTTTCATATGTGCTTTGGAAATTTATTTTGATTTTGATTGGAAATGAAACCTCCATTCAATAAATGTGGGTATATTGAATGGAGAGGTTTCATATGTGCTTTTGGAAATTTACTTTGATTTTGATTGGAAATGAAGACTCCATTCAATAAATGTGGGTATATTGAATGGAGAGGTTTCATATGTGATTTTTGAAAATTGATTTTTGATTTTGATTGGAAATGAAACCTCCATTCAATAAATATGGGTATATTGAATGAAGAGGTTTCATATGTGCTTTTGGAAATTTACTTTGATTTTGATTGGAAATGAAGCCTCCATTCAATAAATGTGGTTATATTGAATGGAGAGGTTTCATATTTGCTTTTTGAAAATTGATTTTTGATTTTGATTGGAAATGAAACCTCCATTCAATAAATGTGGGTATATTGAATGGAGAGGTTTCATATGTGCTTTTGGAAATTTATTTTGATTTTGATTGGAAATGAAACCTCCATTCAATAAATGTGGGTATATTGAATGGATAGTTTTCATATGTGCTTTGGAAATTTATTTTGATTTTTATTGGAAATGAAACCTCCATTCAATAAATGTGGGTATATTGAATGGAGGTTTATATGTGCTTTTGGAAATTTATTTTGATTTTGATTGGAAATGGAACCTCCATTCAATAAATGTGGGTATATTGAATGGAGAGGTTTCATATGTGCTTTGACTTTGATTTTGATTGGAAATGAAGACTCCATTCAATAAATGTAAGTATATGAATGGAAGGTTTCATATGTGCTTTTGAAAATTGATTTGATTTTGATTGGAAATGAAACCTCCATTCAATAAATATGGGTATATTGAATGAAGAGGTTTCATATGTGCTTTTGGAAATTTATTTTGATTTTGATTGGAAATGAAACCTCCATTCAATAAATGTGGGTATATTGAATGGAGAGGTTTCATATGTGCTTTTGAAAATTGATTTTTTGATTTTGATTAGAAATGAAACCTCCATTCAATAAATATGGGTATATTGAATGGAGAGGTTTCATATGCTTTTGGAAATTTACTTTGATTTTGATTGGAAATGAACCTCCATTCAATAAATGTGGGTATATTGAATGGAGAGGTTTCATATGTGCTTTAATTGACTTTTGATTTTGATTGAAAATGAAACCTCCATTCAATAAATGTGGGTATCTGAATGGAGGTTTCATATGTGCTTTTAAAATTTTGATTTTGATTGGAAATGAAACCTCCATTCAATAAATGTGGGTATATTGAATGGTTAGTTTTCATATGTACTTTTGGAAATTTATTTTGATTTTTTGAGATGAAACCTCAATTCAATAAATGTGGGTATATTGAATGGAGAGGTTTCATATGTGCTTTTTGAAAATTGATTTTTTTTATTTTGATTGGAAATGAAACCTTCATTCAATAAATGTGGGTATATTGAATGGAGAGGTTTCATATGTGCTTTTTAAAAAGGTGAAAATTCTATCTTACCACATGTGGAATGTGTTGAGTGGAATTTCAAAGTTGTGAGTTTGCTTGAAGATGTAACATCCATCCAACATATTTGGATGTATTGAATGTAAAGTCCCATCTTTAAATTTTGTACATTTTGGAAACATGATTGTTGGTTTTATTTTTGAAATGTCCTTACATGTAACAATTATGAAAATTGTTAGATGTAGTGCAAATATTTTATTAAGTGTATTTTGAAAAAGTGCTTTTGAAAAGCAAGACTTTTATGAAGGATTTATTTTGTCTTTTTTTAAAATGAACCTTTCCTTGCCATAGAAATGGTAAGGAGGATGTATTTAATTATTTCTTTTTATAAAATTTTTATTTTCACCCATTGGGGAACCTAACAGGGGTTTTAAGACCAACACGGGGTGAGGTCCTAAAACCAAGATGTTAACAAGCTTAAGGTTGAAATAAGCTAAGTGCCAAGGAAAAGAAAGATAGTCTTGGATTCATACAAAAGTACAAACCCACTATCGATACTTGGAGATAACAATCATTTACCAAAGATGGAGAAAGGAACCTTCCCCAGCGGAGTCGCCCGTAAAATCTATTGTGAAAAATTTATATATTCTGCTTCATCTATCCCCTTTGGGAAAGAGGATAAATGAAAATAGAAATATAATACCTTGTTGGGACACCACATAGATCCACAGATATTCTTATTAGGGTGATCAGGTACGGCATTGAGGAATGGTGTACTATCTCGAGAGAAGTCACCATCCTACAAATGGACTTAATCACCTTAATAAGGTTTCATAAGGACTATGGGTCTTCAGAATGTACTAGAGATTCTTCCCCTACTTTACATAGAAAAGTAAAGTAGGGTTTATTTTAAACTGGGTTCATTATATTCCCTACAAGGGACAAGCCCCATAGTTAAATACATCCTAAGGAACAAGATTCCTTAGAATACTTATGATTAAGGTAAATGATCATTGTCTCCAAAGATTTTGAAAGGTAGGACTATCAATCGATTGGTTTATTTTTAGAAAATCAAGTGGGATCTATCAAGAGGAGAGTTCTTGAAGCCAAATGAAGATAAGTAGGGGATGCTTATATAAAGCTAGTAAGCATCCCAACTATCTATGGTTATGCTTTTTTTTGAATTGATTAATTTGAGTTGAATTCTTATTAGAAATCTTGGGCTTACAATTCCATGATACAAAGTCATGAAAATGCCTAGAGGTGAGGATTTATGCTCATAAACAAATGAAGTAGCAACCTCTAAACCTAAATCTAGGGAGCTTTGGCGAGGGCCAAAAGCATGACCTAAATTTAAACCAAATATGGGTATTTGGTTTACCTCCATAAGAGAGGATAAATCACCTGACTATTGGACTTACAACTGTCTGGGTGTGGCCGCCAACTAACTTCTTCTATAATTTTAAAGCATGTAGGAAAGTCAAATGCTTTTGTAAGGTAGCTAAGCTGTTGTTTATTTATAAAGAGACTAAGTCCTTAAACACACTCCCTAAGAGAATCGATCATGTAGGGCATGATTTAATGACTTAAATCTAATGCAAATTTTGTTACATTTTATTTTCATTTTTGACAACCAATTTGAAACATTCTTTAGGATTCATATGCCTAATGCATGAGAAATTAGATTATGGGCCAAAATCAACAAGATAAGGAGGTGTGTTTCCACCATGGCTCTCAAAGGTCAAGCGAAGTTCTCTGGCAAAGGTGGAAGCCCTCTAATCAAGAGTGAAATAATATGCTTTTTATGCATGATGTGAGAAAGAAATACAACATCCAGCTAAGGGGTTGCTAATTCATTTATCCTGATTTATAACCTATGCTTTAGATGAGGTTATGAGTTATTTATTTTTTTAATTTGAATTGATTAGTTGGATAGAAAATTTATTTTTCTAAGAGCCTAAATCATCATCTAGGCCATACATCAAACCAAGGAAGAAACTAAGAAAAGATGCTATCTTAATGCACAAGCTAAACAAACATCAATCAATTTATAAAGCTAGCATAAAAGAATAAGAGGCCATTTTGTGGGGCTCCACCACAAACCGAAAATTGGGTAGTAGTCAGCTCTACCCTTATACAACCTGGATTACAAATGAATTAAATACAATAAAGAAGAAATTCATTATTATGGGGGGTCTTCATTGTTCATTTCTTCATTTCTTCTTTCTTCTTTCATCTTTCTTCTTTCTTCTTTCATCTTTTGGTTGGTTGGAATGTGGTTGCTCCAATGGTTTCACATGGTACATAAAGCTTAGCCTTATAACCAATGTTCATCCCAATCCCCCATAATAGTCATTCCAAAATCCTATTTGCAAAATTACATAAAAATGGGAAAAAGAAATCTAACTAAAACATATAAAACAGAGATTAGATAAATAAACCATACAATCCAAAGAATGTATATGTATAAATTGGACTTAGCAGCCCACACATGGGTAACTAATTCCACCTGGCCTATTTGGATTATGCTTAGGGGTATAAGCACCTACATAGTAAAGCATTTATATTTTATTACAATGTCTTAAGCACAATCCCTACAGGACAATGTTTTGACTAAGATACTACCATTATCTCCATATACCCTAACATCTAGACTAAAAACATTACATCACAAATAAAAGCAAAACATCAAACCATGCACCAGCCTAACCTAAAGCTAGAAGTGGTGACTTAGCCTAATGTGTGTGCTTTTCAAGGTTTGTGTGGTATGCTTAGCTAGGCTTTAAGGTTGAAGTTTTCTAAGTGTGAAAGAGTTCAACTTAGAGGGTGGTTTCATTTAAGTGATTTAGTGCTTTGGTTGATTTTATTTTTGATTATTTGATTAGGTTTGAATGAACCTACAATTAATTACTAAAAGTTGTAAAGAGAGGAAAAGAGAAGAGAACTTCTCTTTCCTGCCTACCTTAATTAATTTCTAAAGTAGATTCATTATTGATTTTTGCTTAGTGAATATTTTATTATGTGTTTTGATTAATCATAAATTTAGATTTTCCCTAAACAAACCTATTCAAAAAGAAAGGCATTTTAAAATTAAGTAAAATCACAAAACACATTTACTTCATTTCTTTCCCAACATGTGTAACATGCATATGGATGATTCTAAGCATATCTATACATGAAAATGGAAGTGTTTAGCACACCTTAATGATGAATGCTAAGGGATGTTACTTAAGAAAATTTAGATGCTTCATGATGCATGATTTTGTCAAGTAGAAAAGAGGGATGCTTTAATCCATTTTTCATATGCACATTTACTAGTATAAAAGACATATGTGAGTATGATGCCATTGTTAGCACCAGGAGTGTAAGGCAGAAGACCTACTTAGGGCTACTTAAAGCCTCACAACCCTGGGGTTGTCCTGTCTAATATACCACTTTTCTTAAATACATGTGCATGTACAAAAAGAAATGCATGGAAAGAGAATCATGCAAAAGTTTATGTTTGTTTTATTTTGCTTGATTATTTTGTTTATATGTGTGATGTGGAATTCCTTCTTAAGTCATGGCATAGGAGTGTATAGGAATGGATTTAAGTAAGTGTTATGTCCTTTTCAAATGGACTAGACACTTTGCAAATCCTATACAATTATATGTTAAGAATGAGATGGAGAATCACATAACACATTTTATACTATTCATATGCAAGCTCATAAATAATTATAAGTAGCATACTCTTTAGTTGTGATATTTGATTTATAAGTTTTGAAAATAATTTTGGATTTAGTATTCATAATAGCCCTTCATATCATTAATTTAGCCAAAGCATGCAATTTGACATAGAGGAAACATTTCATTTTAATTTGATTTTTCAAAAGGCATGAATGCATGATTTTCATATGACATAAACATTTAGCATGTTAGGAAAGAAATGAAGTGATGAAAGCATGTAAATTCCTTCACCTAATTAATTCTAAAGACAATCTTATGGAATAAGATTATTTAAAATAAATCAAATTTATTTTAAAGAGATTTTTTATTTTGTTTTGAGTTTGATTTGAATTAGGAAATGTGAAATGGTTTGCTGGTCTAACCTATTCACACATGTGTATGATGTTTTAATTTGTTTTAGAACCATTAGATTGATTTTATATTTTGTTTAGGTTAAGGTGTACATTAAGTTCATTAATTACCTACACCACTTTAACATATTTAAACTAATAATTATGAGCCAAAGTATGACATAAAACCATATAAGCAATTTAAATTAACAATTCACCCAGTAAAGAAAGGGCCTAATGCAATTAGCTCATAATTAGTGATTAATTAAGTTAAACAATTTAATTTAAGTACTTTCATAACCCTTCCCACACATTTGGGTTGGATTTTAATTTCCTTAAGCAACTTAGGGAACACCTAAGCAGATGAATTGGTTAAGTTAAATATTTTGAAAATTTTATCAAGTTAATTAAGTAGTTGATTAGTGGATTAGTCTTTAATTAAGTTTGGATTAAGAAAGGAAAGGGTTTTAGGGAATGGTTTAGGAAAAATTCCCCGAACCCATTCCATAAACCTCTTATTCAATTAAGCAAGGCCTAATTAACTTAATAAATGGATTAAACCACTATTCACATGCTTAATTACCCTTAATTATATTAAGAGAGTGATTAAGGATTCATTAATTGACTTCCCTATTTAACTCATCAATAAATGCCAAGAAAATAAGGGGAGGCAGAGGTCATCCCACTAAATGCATCTGAGAAATTGAAATGAATTAATGAAGTAATTAGGGAGTAATTAGGGTTATTAAGGTTTCACTAAAACCCTAATTAAAAAAAATCATTGTTCAAAATTAATTGGAAACAATTTTAGATTATTCCTTACTGAATTATCTTCACAATGCAATTTAGTTTGTATTTGTTATTTTTCTAGATTTAGTTATATTATCTCAAAGATTTCATGATTAAGGTATTAATTAAAACTGCTAATTATATAACTAATCCCACGCAATGGACGGCCACGATGTGGGCTTTATGTAGCATGATGGGATTCGCTATTTAAGTCACATCCCATGCCGCATCGCGGGCGGTATTTCGCTTTCTTTCACCGATCAAAGATCAAATGGTTAAGATTAAGCCCACGGTTCTTAAGGGATTAATCACATATCCTACATGGCTTGATCAGGACCGTCCATCCAAAATGAGCGGATGGACTGTCCATGATCCGTCACTGAGCTCACTTGTGGGAGAGGGCATCCGTGCACTCCTTAGGGCATGATCCGAGCTCGATTCAGCTCAGATTGAGCTCAAACTCAACCCACACCATCATCATGCAAGGGGAAAGACATCCAATGGCCAAAATGCAATGGGGTGAAAATTTATTTCATAAATGACCAAACACTTCCTATTGTAGGCTCAGTTTGAAGGCATACCTCGCCAGAGGCCATCACTGGTGCTCCCAACCATTGAGGTAGCTTCGTCTAGTGGAGACGAAGCCTTGTTGAAAGTTTCAAGCCTTGGGATGAAGTGGATCTTCCTATGGACCAAGATGGGCTTCAATTGCTTACAGCCTTGATCAAACTCCCCTCTTCTGTGCCTTGAGAATTTGGATGAAGCTTTGGATAAACTCGATTGAGTCCCCTAAGGGTGCTTGCAAAAGCAATTGGCTTGATATTGGGTATTGAGTGAGATGGAAATCCTTGCTACCTCCCCCATTTCTGGTTTTGAAAAACTGAGAAATGGAGAAATGCAAAGTGCTCTAGGAGGCTTGGAGAAGCTTGAGGATGCTTGCTCTGAGTTCCCTAGCTTCAATCGAGTGTGAGTGTATGAAAATGAAATGAAATTAGGGGGAGTATATCTCCCCCTATATGGACCGAACGGTCGCAAGCTATCTTCCATTTTGGATCAATTGATCGATTGGGTTAGGTCATTTGAGATGGCACATGGTTTAGTTTTGGTAGAGGAAGGTAGTGGAGAGGTTGCCATGTGCAAAACAAGGTGGAGGAATGATTCCCATGTGCTTATATCCAAGTGGGTGGTCAGTTTGGCCATTGGCTTGGGTTTGACTAACCCAAACCCATTAGGTCATGTGCACCATGCTCACTAGTGTACACTTGGTCCACTAAGAGGGTGTCAAGTGGCCATGAAGAGGATTTTACCAAATTCTAAGTGAATTTGGCCAAGAATTACCCTTTCACATAGGGGTAAAAAGGTCAGTTGGCTTGGATTTAATTTCAAATATGTTTGGTATGATTGGAAAATGGATTGGCCAAGTTCCAATTAATTTGGAATTGATTTGATATGATTTGGCTCATGTTGACCCATTTAGGTCAAAATGGGATGGGTCAAGTTGACCAATTGGTCAAATTATGTCAAACTAAGGGTTGGGTCAAGTTCATATGACCATATGAATTGATTTTTTTATCTTTATTTCCAATCAATCTGGTTTATATTTGGATTTAGTTTATTTTATTTTATTTTGGTCAAATGGGTCAAGTTGACCAATTTGACGCATTTGGCCTATTTGGGTTAGGTCATGGGTTAGTTTAAGTTTCATTGGTCATTTGAAATGTATTGGTATCTTTGTTTCCAATCAATTTTAGTTTAATTGATTTGGCTCAATTTGACCTTAAAGTTGGGTTTATGGTCAATTGGGCTAGGTTGTTTAGTTGGCCAATTGAGTTTTGGTCAAGTTCAACAAGTTATTTGAAATGACCTTGACCCATTGGTTTCAATCAATTTGGCTTAGATCAAGTTTTCACACACATTTTCACTTTTAGATCAAGTAGGGTCAACTTGGGTCAAGTGGCCAATCAGCTAGGTTAGGCTCAAATGATGACTTGGTGAAGTTCAAACAGTGATCATAAATGAGTTTTGATCAATGGTTTCAATCAATTTGGCCTATGGTGGATTTTGGCTAGTTTAGGTTTCAATTTGGCTAAGTTTTGACTTGATGAACCCTTTGGTTTGACATGGTTTGATTTTTGATGATTAATCATCTCATGATGATTGATTCTCACAATGTGAGCTTGGTTGGCTTAGTTCAATCATTTGGGTAGGATTAGAATTTGGCTAAAAGGGTACTTTAGGTCAATGCAGTCAAGTGAGCCTAAGTGGTCAATTGACTTGATCAGTTTTGAATCAAGTTCGATTGAACTCACATAAGGATTGTGATTGAATTAAATCCATTTGCAAGTGATTTGGAGTCAAATGGGTTTTATTCATTTAACATCAAGTTCAAAAGGGTGAACATGAGTTTAATTTGAGTTTGATTTTGAATTTATCTTTAGTTTCATGATTGAAGTTTGTATTTATATTTGATTCATGATTGAAGGATTGAAATCATGAAGAAAAAAAATCAAGAGTTTGGCTTGGTTTGAATTTGATTTGGCTAAGTTCAAGAATTTGAAATGGGCTTAGGTTGAATTTTGGTTGAACTTGGATTTGAGTTTTGAATTTAGTTTTGGATATTTGAATCTATATTTCATTTATATTTGTGAATGTAAATGAGAATATAAATGGGTTATGAGAAAATCTTTTGAATTTGAATTGATTTAGATTTGATTCAAGCTAAGACCATAACCCATTTGGCTTCCTTTTGTGTGTTCTGGTCTTGGTTGTTGGCTTGTTAAGGTATGCTGGTGGTGGTTTTGGTGGTGTTACTGCTTGGTTCCATTAGCTGGGCCAATGATCTTGCTGTGACTTCTAGTTTGCTGGCTTTATGTGATTGGCCTGTTATGAGTTTTAGTTGGTGGTTTGGCTGCTGAATGGCTGCTGGCTAGTTGTTTTCTCTATTTGTTTGGTGCAGGATTAGATCATTATGGACTACATGCCTTAGATAGCTGTTGGTATCAAGCATGCTGGCTATGATGGCTTTGATGTTACTCACCTCCTTTCTTTGGTTGGTAGCTTTACATATGATTGTAACCCTTTTTATGAAGATGCTCATATGTATTGTTGCCTCTTGAGATGATCTTAATTGAGCCTAAGCCTTTTCTTTCCTCTTTCCTTTTGCTCTCTTTATCCTTATCCTATGACTTTTTTCTTGGTAATGTTTTTGCGAATTATTTCATAGTTGGAACTTTATGAAGGTCATTTCTCTCATCCCATCCTGCTGTGGAGCTTGTTTATCTTGCTTTCTCAAAGGAATCATGAACTGCTGCTGACTCAACCTTTTTCTATTTTCATGCTTTATTTTGTTTTACTCTATGTCATTTTGCTATCATGCTTTTTAGTTGTTATTTTTGCTTTTTTATTTTCTTTTCCTCTTCTAATATACTTAGATAAGGGTTTAGCTATTTATGTTTCTTATAGCTCTATGAGTGGTAGAATTCCTAGCTTTACCCCATTTAAGGACATTGTATCTTTTCCTTTTATGATAATAAAATTCTAACTTTTTCTAACAAAAAAAACCCTAAACCCTAAACCATAATCCTAACCCTAAACCCTAAACCCTAAACCCTAAATAACCTAAAACTATAAACCCTAAAACTAACCATAAACTAAACCAAAAAAAAACCTAAATCTTAAACCCAAACCCCAACCAGCTAAACCTGCTAACCTAAACCTAAACCCTAAAGCTAAACATGAAAACCCCTAAACTAAAAACCCTAAACTTAAACCTAAACTAAACTAAACCTAAACTAAACCTAAACTCCTAAACCTAAACAACCCTAACCTAAACCCAAACCTTAAACCCTAAAACCCTAAACTTAACTAAACCTTAAACCTAAACTTAAACAATTAACTTACACTTAAACCCTAAACCCTAAACCTAAATTTTAAAGTTTAAATACTAAACCCTAAACCTAACTAAACCCTAAACCTCAACAGAACTCTAAACCCTAAACCCTAAACACCTAAACCTAAAACCTAAACCTAAACTAAATAAAACCTAAAACAAAATAAAAAAAACTTAAACCTAAATAAAATGAAAAATAAAATAAAATAAAACCTAAACTAAAACCTTAACTAAACCTAAAAAATAAAATAAAATAAAACCAAAACTAAAACCTAAACCTAAAGCTAAAAAATAAAATAAAATAAACTAATAAAAATAAACTAAAATAAATAAATAAAAACCTAAATTAAATTAGAAAATAAAATAAACCTAAGAATAAAAAACCTAAATAAAATAAAAACTAAATGTAAAATAAAATAAAATAAGCTTAAAATAAACCTTAAAGAAATAAAATAAAAACCTAAACCTAAAAAAAACCTAAAAATAAATAAAAAGTAAAACCTAAACCCTAAAACCCAATAAACCTAAACCTAAACCTAAACACTAAGATTGGGAAGAACCTTGATGGTAGGAACATCACCTAAAGGCTCATAGATCCGGCGAGGCAAAGAGGTGGTGGTTTTCACAGTATTGGTGTGGGATTTGAAGGTGCTGGTGGATATGGAGGTGGTGGTCATAGCAATGGTGGTTATCAAAGAGGGAGGATCGACGGAGGTTACAATCATGGTGGTGGTGGAGGGAGAGACCGGGGATATGATGGTGGATCCCTCTACTCGAGAAGCTGGGTGGTTCTTATGGGAATAGGAGAAACTGATGAACGACCGATCCGATATGTTGCTTATGGAACTGTGTCTTTAAAGTGGAGACGGTTCTAGTTATCTAGGGTTTTTATTTGCCCTATGCTTGCTCATTTTTTGTCTATGTTGTTGTTGTGTCTTAGAAAACTTGGGGTGTTACTTGGTTGATGAAATGAAAAAGAAGAAATATTGAATCTTAATTTTTCCTCTGTTAAAATAAAACTAAAAACCCTAAACTAAAACCTAAACCCTAAATCCTAAACCCTAAATCTTAAAAACTCTAAACCCTAAACCCTAAACCCTAAACCCAAAACCCTAAATGTTAAACCCTAAAACCCTAAACCCGAGAACCTAAACTCTAAAACCTAAACCCAAAACCCTAAACCCTAAACACTAAACCCCAAACCATAAGCCCTAAACCCTACACTACCAATAAACCCTAAACCCTAAAAAAAGCTAAAACCTAAACTAAACTAAACCTAAAATAAAATAAATAAATAAATAAAGAGCCTAAAACAAAATAAAATAAAAAAATAAAAAAATAAGAACATAAACTAAAACCTAAACCTAAACCTAAACCTAAAAAGAAAATAAAATAAATAATAAAAAATAAACTAAAAAATAAAAAAATCTAAATAAAACAAAAACTAAACATAAAATAATAATAAAATAAACCTAAAATAAAATAACACTAAAATAAACCTAAAATAAAATAAAATAAAAACTAAATTAAAACCTAAACCTAAACAATAAACCTAAAAATAAATAAGAAATAAAACATAAACTTAAAACTAAAAAAAGACCTAAACCTAAAATAAAAATAAAATAAACCTAAACCTAAACTAAAACAAACTAAACTATAAAAAATTAAACCTAAACTTAAACATAAACATAAACTAAATAAAATAAAATAAACTAAAAAATAAACCTAAACCTAAACTAAAAAATAAAACCTAAAATAAAAACCTTAAACCTAAACCTAAACCTAAAATTAAAAATTAAAACCTAGACCAAAAAACTAAAATAAAAAAAAAAACTAAACAAAAAATAATCCTAAACCTAAGCCTAAACCTAAACCTAAAAAAATAAACTAAAATAACCTAAAAATAAACTAAAAAAATAAATAAACTAAACTAAATTAAAAAAAAAATAAACCAAAATCAAAATAAAATAAACTTAAATAAATAAAAAATAAAATAAATATACATAAACCTACCCGCTTACTTAATTTAAAAAATAAAAATTTATAAAATAAAAATAAAATAAAAACCCTAACTCTAAACCATAAACCCTAAAACTAACCCTAAACTCGAAATGCTAAACCCTAAACTTACAACCGTAAACCCCTAAACCCTAAACCCTAAACTTACAACCGTAAACCCTAAACTTAGAACCCTAAACCCTAAACCCTAAACCCTAAACACTAAAATTGTAAACCCTAAACCTTAAACCCTAAATCTTAAAAAACCCTAAACCTAAACCCTAAACTAACCCTAAACCCTAAACCCTAAAAACCTAAAATTGTATGAGCTTTATATGCCATAGTAGACCACCTCTCTTAAGTTTCATAGAGTCGAGGGTAGCTTCTATTCGGACAAATGAAGAAGGAATCCACTTAATTTTAAGCACCTAAGTGTCCATTTGTGAGCAATCCTCTTCTGTAGTTGTGATAGCCTATCTGATCATTGAACTCCTCTCTAATCGATATTGTTTCTTAACTGCATCTCTTTCAATTTAGCAGATATGTCAAAGAGCTAAATCTGTGCTTTAAAAATCTCTTTCTACTAAGATTTCAATGCTTTGAGACTGTGGTTAAGATCTGGCAAATTAGGGAGACTTGATGTGAAGTATTGCTGAATGAGATTTTTATAGTAGTGATTGTATCTGAAAAAAATCTCTTGATAAGTAGTGTGTAACAAGAATAATCCAAACTCAATATCTGCAGGGATTTCCAAAACTATAGCTCTCCTACTTTGAGACTCAACGCGACAACATAATGTAACAAATAATTTGCTTCAACACAAAAGCAAGAAAGCTTAAGTAAAACTCCTAAGTCAATGCTTTGAAATAGGTAGCATAGTGTTGTGAGAGATTTAGGACACTCACAGATTTTTTGCTGACATCTAAAATATGATTTAAGAGAGATTTTGTATCCCAACATAGTATCTATCATCTTTTCTATTTTGTTTTTATTGGTAGTAGTGTTAATTCATTTAGATGTATTCATTTGAATTTGATTTAATGGTGGAAAGAATAATTCCTACAATTGATGACATTCTTTTAGGTGCAAGAATTTTTGATGTTATTTGAAATCTAAAGTTTGTTGAAAAGCCACATGCAAATTAATTTTATGTAGTGTCTCTTTAAATTTAGGCTCAAGTAGATCTAAACCTAAACAACATTAGTTTAATCTTTCCCTAATTTTAGAAGATACTAATAATACTTCAAATTTGTTCATGTACTCATTTATAAATCTAACCCTAAAAATAAAAAGTAAACCTAAATAAAAATAGAAAAATAAAATAAACTAAAATAAATAAAAAATAAACTAAATAAAGCTAAACTATATACATTTAATTAAACTAAAAACCTAAAAACTAAACTAAACCTAACTAAACTACCTAAAACCTAACTAAACCCTAAACTAACCTAAACTAAACCTAAACCTAAACCTAAACCTAAACCCACTCCCAAACTAAACTAAACCTAAACTAAAACCTAAACTTAAACTAAACCTAAACTAACTTAAACCTAAACTAAAGTTTAAAACCTAAAAACTTAAACTAAACCTAAACCTAAAACTATAAAACCCTAAACCATAAACCCTAAACCTACAACCTTAAAACCTACAACCCTAAAGCCTAAACCCTAAACCCTAACCATTAATCATAAACCCTAAACCCTTAAAACCTAAAAACTTAAACCTAAAATAAATAAAAGCATAAAATTATAAATTAAAACCTAAACCTAAAAAGGAAAATAAATATAAAACTAAACTAAAAAATAAACTTTAGCCTAAAAAAATAAAATAAACTAAAAACCTAAACTATAAAATAAAACTAAAATAAATAAAAATAATAAATAAAGCTAAAAAAATAAATAAAAATAAATAAAAAATAAACTAAATAAACTCCTAATCACCTGTACTTGATTAAAAAAATACCAAAACCCAAATCCTAAACCCTAAACCCTAAATAACCCTAAACTTAAAACCTAAACTAAACCTAAACTAAACCTAAACCTAAACCCAACCTAAACTTAAACTAAACCCTAAACCCTAAACCCTAAACCCTAAAAAAATCCTAAACCAAACTAAACTAAACCCTAAACCAGAACCAACCCTAAACCTAAACCCTAAACCTAAAGCTCAAACCCTAAATCCTAAAACCTAAAACCAAACCTAAACTAAATAAAATATAAAAATAAAATAAAACCTAAACCTAAAAAAATAAAATAAAACTAAAACTAAACTAAAATAAACTAAAATAAAACTAAACCAAAAATAAATAAACCTAAAATAAATAAACTAAACTAAAAAAATAAAAAAAATAAACCTAAATAAAAATAAAAAATAAAATAAACTAAATAAACATAAACCTACCTATTTACTTAATTAAAAAAAAATTGTAAACCCTAAATCCTAAACCCTAAACACTAAACCCTAAACCCTAAACCTATAATCCTAAACCCCCTAAATCGTAAACCCTAAAAAACTCTAAACCCTAAACACTAAGCCCTAGACCCTAAACACTAAACCCTAAACCTTAACCCTAAACCCTAAACCCTAAAACCCTAAAACCCTAAACCATAAAACCCTAAACCCTAAACCCTAAACACTAAACCCTAAAACCCAAAACCTAAAACCTAAACTAAATAAAACCTAAAAATAAAATAAATAAATAAAACCAAAACCTAAAGAAAATAATAAAATAAAATAAGATAAAAACCTAAATTAAAACTAAAACCAAAACCTAAAATTATAATAAAATAAACTAATTTAAATAAACTAAAATAATATAAATAAAAACCTAAACTAAATAAAAAAATAAAATAAACCTAAAAATAAAAAACCTAAATAAAATAAAAAACTAAATGTAAAATAAAAATAAAATAAACCTAAAATAAACTTAAAATAAAATAAAATAAAAACCTAAATTTAAAAATACACCTCAAAATAAATAAATAATAAAACATAAAACCTTAACTTAAAAAAATCCTAAACATAAAATAAAAATAAAATAAACAAAATAAGATAAACCTAAACCTAAACTAAAATAAACTAAACTAAAATAAATAAAACCTAAACCTAACCCTAAACTAAATAAAATAATATAAACTAAAAATAAACCTAAACCTAAACTAAAACCTAAAAATAAACTTAAAATAAAAACCTAAAACCTAAACATAAAAAAATAAAATAAAAATCTAAATCTAAACCTAAACCAAAAAATAAAGAATAAAACCTAAACCTAAACCTAAAAAAAAAAAACCTAAACCTAAAAAATAAAATAAAATAAAACTCAACTAAAAAATAAACCTAAACCTAAAAAAATTAAACTTAAATAAAAATAACTATAACCTAAAATAAATAAACTAAACTAAATAAAATAAAATAAAACATAAATAAAATAAAATAATAAAATAAACTAAAATAAATAAAATAAATTAAAAACCTAAACTTTTACTTAATTAAAAAACTCTAAACTCTAACCCTAAAGCTAAACCTAAACCCTTAACCCTAAACCTAATCAGAAGCTAAACTCTAAAGAGCCTAAAGCTCAAACCTAACCCAACCCTAAATCCTAAACCCTAAACCCTAAACCCTAAACCCTAAACTAACCCTAAACCCTAACCCTAAACTAAACCTAAACTAAACATGAAACCCTAAAACCTAAACTAAACCTAAACCCTAAGCTAACCCTAAACCCTAAACCTTAAACACTAAACCCTAAACCATAAGCCCTAAAAGCTAAACCCTAAACCCAAAACCCTAAAACCCTAAACCCTAGCCTTAAAAACCTAAAAGCCTAAACCTAAACTAAATAAAACCAAAAAATAAAATAAATAGAAAAACCTGAAGCTAAATAAAATAAAGAAATAAAATAAAATAAAAACCTAAATAAAAACCTGAACCTAAACTTGAAAGTAAAATAAAATAAAATACAACCTAAACTAAACTAAAAAAATAAAAAAACTAAGATTAAAAAACCTAAATAAAAAAAATAAATCTAAAATAAATCCAAAATTAGATAAAAAAAACCTAAAACCTAAATTAAAAAAAAAAACATAAACCTAAAATAAAATTAAAATAAACAACATAAAATAAACATAAACCTAAACTAAATAAATAAAACCTAAAGCTAAACCTTAACCTAAACCTAAACTAAATAAAATAAAATAAACTTAAAATAAGCCTAAACCTAAACGAAGAAATAAAAACTAAAAATATACCTAAAATAAAAACCTAAAAGCTAAACATAAAAAAATAAATTAAAAACATAAACCTAAAAAAAAACCTAAACCTAAAAAATAAAATAAAAATAAAACTCAACTAAAAAATAAACCTACCTAATCCTAAGCCGAAAAAGAAACTATAAGAAAAAACCTAAACCAAAATAAATAAACCTAAAATAATTAAACAAATCTACGTATAAATAAGAAATAAACATTAATATTAATAAAAAATAAAATAAGCTAAAATAAATAAATCCTACATGGTAAGCTAACCCTAAACTCTAAATTATTAACTCTAAAAACTCTAAACCATAAAGCCTAAACACTAAACCCTAAACCCTAAACCCTAACGCCTAACCCTTAACCCTAAACCCTAAAACTAAACCTAAAACCTAAACCATAAACTACCCTAAAAACCTAAAACTAAACCTAAACTAAATAAAACTAAAATTAAAATTTAAAAAAACCTAAACCTAAACAATTTGAAAATAAATTAAATTATAAAAATAAAAAGAAACATAAATAAAAATAAAAATAAAATAAGCTGAAATAAATAAAAATAAATTAAATAAACCTAAACCTACTAGTTTACTTAATTTTATAAAAAAATCTTCTCTAACCCTAAACCCTAAACCCTAAATCCTATACCATAAAAACCCTAAACCCTAAACCCTAAACCCTAAAACCCTAAACTCTAAAATGCTAAACCCTAAACCCAAAACCCTAAACCCTAAACCCTACACCCTAAAAAGCTTAAAACCTAAAAATAAAAAATATAAAAAAACCTAAACCTAAATAAAATAAAAAAATAAAATAAGATAAAACCTAAACTTAAACCTAAACCTAAGCCTAAAAATAAAATAAAATAATCTAATAAAAATAAAATAAATAAATACCAAAACTAAACTAAAAAATAAAATAAACCTAAGAATAAAAAACTAAATATAATAAAACTAAACTTAAAATAAAAATGAAAAAACCTAAAATAAAATAAAAGAAACTAAATAAAAACCTAAACCTAAAAAATAAACCTAAAAAATAAATCTAAAAATAAAACTTAAAAAATAAAACCTAAACCCTAAACTAAAAAAAACCCTAAACCTAAAATAAAAATAAACTTAAACTAGGCATAAACTAAAATAAACTAAACTAAAATAAATAAAACCTAATCCTAAACCTCAAATAAACTAAACCTAAATCTAAACCTAAACTAAATGAAATAAAATAAACTAAAAATAAACCTAAACCTAAATTAAAAAATAAAACCTAAAAATATATCTAAAATCAAAACCAAAAACTGAAACCTTAAAAATATAATAAAATCCTAAACCTAAACCTAAAAATAAAAAATAAAATTAAAACCTAAAAATATAATAAAAATAAAACTAAACTAAGAAATAAACCTAAACCTAAACCTAAACCTAAACTTTAAAAAATAAATAAAAAACCTAAACTAAAATAAATAAACTTAAAATAAATTAAAATAAAAAATAAACATAAAAAAAATAAAAAATAAAATAAACTAAAATAAGTAAATCCTAAACCCTAAGCTAACCTTAAACCCTAAAACCCTAAACCTCTAAACCCTAAACCCTAAACCCCTAAACCCAAACCCTAAACCCTAAACCCTAAAACCCTAAACCCTAAAACCCTAAACCCTAAACCATAAACCCTACACCCTAAAAACCTAAAAACCAAAACCTAAGCTAAATAAAACCTAAAAATATAAAATATAAAAAAATCAGAACCTTAAAATAAAAACCTAAACTAAAAAATAAACCTAAAAATAAATAGAAAAAAACCTAAACCCTAAACTAAAAAAAAACCTAAACTTAAAATAAAAATTAAATAAACCTAAAAATAAACTAAAATAAACTAAACTAAACTAAAATAAGTAAAACCTTACCTAAACCTAAACCTAAACCTAAACTAAAAAACAAAACTTAAACATAAACTAAAATAAAAACATAAAACCTAAACCTAAAAAAATAAAATAAAAGCCTAAACATAAACTTAAAATTAAAAATAAAATTTAAACCTAAAAAATAAAATAAAAATAAAACTCAACTAAAAAATAAACTTAAACTTAAACCTAAACCTCAAAAATAAACTAAAATAAAAAACCTAAGCTAAAATAAATTAAAAATAAACTAAATAAACCTAAACCTACTAATTTACTTAATTTAAAAAAAGCCATAAACCCTAAATCCAAAACCCTAAACCCTAAACTCTAAACATACAACCTACAACCCTAAACCCTAACCTTAAACCCTAAACCCTAAACCCTAAACTCTAAACCCTAAAATCATAAACTCTAAAACTTAAAACCATAAACCCCAAACCCTGAACCTTAAACCCCAACCCTAAACTTAAACCTAAAGTAACTAAATAAATTAAAAATAAATCAAAACCCTAAATCCTATTAAACCCTAACCCTAAACCCTAAACCGAAACCTAAACCCTATGAATGAGAATAACCTTGACTGTAGGAACATCGCCATCTACCAGGCTTAGTCTAGATATGGCGGTGGAGGTGAAGGGGAGGCTATGCATGGTGGGGGATCTAGAGGAGTCAAGAGGTGAGGTGATCTGAAAAGTGGTGGTTATGGAGGTGAGAGGAGCGATGGAGGTTGCCTCCATGGTTGTGTTAGAAGGAGAGATGGAGGATATGATGGTGGAGCCACTACTCGAGAGGCCAAGGGGGTTCTGATGGGAACAGGAGAAATTGAAGAACGGTCGATCCGATCTGCTGCTTATGGAACTATGACTTTATAGTAGAGATGGTTCTAGTTATCTATTTTTTTATTTGCTCTATGTGTGCTCATTTTTGATCTATGTCATCGCTGTCTTAGAAAACTTGGTGTGTTGCTTGGTTGATGAAATCAAAAAGAAGAAATGTTGAATTTGAATTTGTTCTTTGTTAAAAATTAAACTTAAAACCCTAAACTCTAAATTAAAACCTGAACCCTAAACCTAAAACCTACACCCTAAATCCTAAAGCCTAAACCCTAAACCCAAAAAAAAAAAAAATACTAAACCCTAAACCTTAAACCCTAAACCCTAAAAAGCTAAAAAAGTAAACCTAAACTAAATAAAAACTAAAAATAAACTAAATAAAAAAACCTAAAACAAAATAAAATAAAAAAATAAAATAAAATTAAAACATAAACTAAAACCAAAACCTAAACCTAAACCAAAACCAAAATGAAAAAAAAAACAAACTAAAATGAAATAACTAAAAGCCTAAACTAAACTAAAAAAATAAAAAATCTAAATAAAGTAAAAACTAAAACTACAATAAAATAAAATAAAAATAAAACCTAAGTCAAAACCTAATCCTAAAATAAAATAAAGTAAACCTAAACTAAAATAAACAAAACTAAAATAAATAAAACCTAAGCCTAAACCTATAATAAACTAAACCTAAACATAAACAAAAACTAAATAAAATAAAATAAACTAAAAATAAACCTAAACCTAAACTAAAATAAAACCTAAAATATAACCTAAAACCTAAACATAAAAAATAAAAGAAAAACCTAAACCTAAAAATAAAAAATTTAAACTAAACCTAAAAAAACTAAACTAAAAAATGAACCTAAATCCACAAAATAAACGAAAATAGAAAACCTAAACTAAAATAAATAAACCTAAAATAAATAACTAAATAAACATAAACCTACAAGTTTACTTAGATTAAAAAAATAAAACAAATAAAAAATGAAAAATAGAAAAAAAACCCTAACCCTAAACCTAATCCATAAAATAAACTTGAACCCTAAACCCTAAACCATAAACCTACAACCCTAAACCCTAAACCTTAAACCTTTAAACCCTAAACCCTAAACCCTGAACCCTAAACCCTAAATCCTAAAACCCTAAACCCTAAACACTAAAACCTACAACCCTAAACCATAAATACCAAACCCTAAACCCTAAACCCTACACCCTAAACCCTAAACCCTAAAACCCAAAAACCTAAACCTAAAATAAATAAAACTTAAATATAAAATAAATAAAAAAACTTAAACCTAAATAAAATAACAAAAATAAAATAAAATAAAAACCAAAACTAAAACCTAATCCTAAACCTAAAACTAAAAATAACATAAAATAAAAAATTAAAAGTAAACTAAAATAAAATAAATGAAAACCTAAACTAAACTAAAAAAAATAAAATAAACTAAAAAACAAAAAACCTAAATAAAATAAAACCTAAATGTAAAATAAGAATAAAATAAACCTAAAATAAAATAAAATAAATCCTAAATAAAAACCTAAACCTAAAAAAAAAATAAACTTAAAATAAACCTAAAAAACTAAACCTAAAATAAACTAAACCTAAATAAACTAAATAAAATAAAATAAACTAAAATAAACTGAACCTAAACTAAAAAACCTAAAATAAAATGAAAACCTAAAACCTAAACCTAAAATAATAAAATAAAACCTAAACCTAAACCTAAAATAAAAAATAAAACCTAAACCTAAAATATAAAATTAAAATAAAACTAAAATGAAAAATATAAATAAACTTAAACTTGAACCTAAAAAATAAGATAAAATAAAAAAACCTAAACTAAAATAAATAAACATAAAATAAATAATAAATAAATATAAAAAATAAAATAAACCTAAATGAAAATATATAAAATAAACTAAATAAACCTACTACTTTTACTTAAAAAAAAAAGTCTAAACCTAAACCCTAAACCCTAACTAAAACCTAAACCCTAAACCCTAAACTAAACTTAAACCCTAAACCCTAAACCCTAAAACCCTAAAACTCTAAACCCCTACCCTAAACCCTAAATCCTAAACCCTTACCCTAAACTTTAAAACCCTAAACCTTAAACCCTAAACTAACCAAAACCCTAAACCCTCCTAAAACCCTAAACCCAAAACCCCAAACCCTAAACCCTAAAAAAACCAAAACTAAAATCTAAACCCTAAACTAAACCAAAAAACCTAAATAAATATAAAAAATTTAAACATAAATAAAAAAATTTAAACCTAAATAAAAAAAAATAAATAAAATAAAAACCTAAACTAAAAGCTAAACCTTAACCTAAACCAAAAAACAAAATAAAATAAAATAAATAAAAATGTAAAATAAACTAAAATATAAAATAAACATAAAAAAAAAAAACCTAAATAAAATAAAATAAAATACACCTAAAATAAAATTAAATAAAAACTAAATAAAAACATAAAAATAAAAAATAAAAAATTAACCTAAAAAATATAATAAAAATAAAACTAAACTAAAAAATAAACATCCTAAACCTAAAAAATAAACTAAAATAAATAAATTAAACTAAATAAAAATAAAAAATAAACCAAAATAAAAATAAAAAATAAAATAAACTTAAATAATAGAAAATAAACTAAAGAGCTCTAAACCTATCGATTTACTTGATTTAATAAAAAAACCTAAACCCTAAACCCTAAACTCTAAGCCCTAAAATTAACCCTAAACCCTAAACACTAAACCTACAAACTAAAACCCTAAACCCTAAACCCTAAAACTTTAAAAACCCTAAATTATCCCTAAACCCTAAACCCAAACTTTATCCCAAAACCATATACCTTAAACCCTAAACTATAAAACCCTAAACACTAAACCCAAAACTAACCCTAAACCCTAAACCTAAGCCTTAAAACCCTAAATCCTAAAGCCTAAATGATAAAACTTAAACCCTAAACCCTAAACTAATCTTAAACCATAAGCTAACCCTAAACCCTAAAAACCCTAAATCCTAAAGCATAAACACTAAACCCTAAACCCTAAACCCTAAACCCTAACTGTAAACTCTAAACCGTAAAACCCAAAACCCAAAACCCTAAATAATAAATCCTAAAAACTTAAACTAAATCAAAACATAAAAAAACCTAAACCAAATAAAAATAATAATAAAATAACTAAATTAAAAAATAAATATAATATAAACTTAAACCTAAAAATAAACTAAAATATAAAACCTAAACTAAAATAAATAAACCTATAAAAATAATCAAAATAAAATAAAAATATATACCTAAATGAATATAAAACATAAAATAAACTAAAATAAATAAAAAATAAATTAAATAAACCTAAACCTATCTATACTTAATTCAAAAAAAAACCCATAAACCCTAAACCCTAAAACTAACCCTAAACCCTAAACCCAAAACCTTAAGCCCTAACCTTAAACCCTAAACCCTAAAACCCTAAACGCTAAACCCTAAACCCTAAACCCTAAAAACCTAAAAACCTAAAAACATAAACCTAAAATAAATAAAACCTAAAAATAAAATAAATAAAAAAACATAAACCCAAATAAAATAAAAACCTAAACTAAAACATAAACCTAAACCTAAAAGTAAAATAAAATAAACAAAAATAAAATAAATAAAAACATAAACTAAACTTAAAAATAAAATAAACCTAATAATAAAAAACTTAAATAAAATTAAAACTAAACATATAATAAAAATAAACTAAACCGAAAATAAAAAAACAAAATAAAACCTCAACCTAAAAAATAAGCCTAAAAATAAAACCTAAAGATAAATAAAAATTAAAACCTAAAACCTAAACAAAAAAAATTGAAACCTAAAATAAAAATAAAATAAACCTCTACCTAAGCTAAAATAAACTAAACTAAAAAAAGTAAAACCTTAACCTAAACCTAAACTAAATAAAAAAACTAAAAATAAACCCAAACATAAATGAAAAACTATAACTTTAAAAGAAACCTAAACCCTAAATCAAAAATTAAAACCTTAAACTTAGAACTTAAAAAAATAAAATAAAAAATGAAACCTAAAACTAAAAAATGAACTAAAATAAAAAACCTAAACTGAAATAAATAAACCTAAAATAAATAAACTAAACTAAATAAAAAATAAACATAAAGAAAAATAAAAAATAAAATAAACTAAAATAAATAAAACATAAAGTAAATAAACCTAAACCTATTGGTTTACTTAATTTATGTTTTAAAAAAACTCTAAACCCTAAGCTAACCCTAAACCCTAGAAACCTTAAACCCTAAAGCCTAAACCCCTAAACCTAAACCCTAAACTAAACCCTAAACCCTAAACCCTAAAACCCTAAACCTTAAACCCTAAATCCTAAACCCTAAACACTAAACCCTAACCTTAACCCTAAACCCTAAACCCTATGCCCTAAGCCCTAAAACCCTAAACCCTAAACCCTAAGCCCTAAATCCTAAAAACTTAAAACCCTAAAACCCTAAAGCCTAAACCCTAAACCTTAAATCCTAAATGCTAAACCCTAAGCCCCTAACCCTAAACCTTAAACCCTAAACCCTTAAAACCCTAAATCCTAAAACCTATACACTAAACCTTAAACCCTAAACCCTAAACCCTAACTAATAACCCTAAACCCTAAAACCCTAAACCCTAAAATAGTAAACCCTAAACACTAAACCCTAAACCCTAAAAACATAAACCCTAAATCTAAACTAAATAAAACCTAAAAATAAAATAAATAAAAACCTAAACCTAAATAAAATAATAAAATATAATATAATAAAAACCTAAACAAAAACCAAAACCAAAACCTAAAAAATAAAATAAATTAATAAAAATAAACTAAAATAAAATAAATAAAAACCTAAACTAAACTAAAAAGATAAAATAAACCTTAGAATTAAAACCAACATAAGATAAAAACTAAACGTAAAATGAAAATAAAATAAACCTAAAATAAAATAAAATAAAGACTACATAAAAATCTAAACCTAAAAAATAAACCTAAAAATAAATTAAAACTTAAACTTAAAACAAAAACTAAAAAAAAAAACTAAACCTAAAATAAAAATAAAATAAATAAAATAAAATACACCTAAACTAAAATTAAAATAAACTCAACTAAAATAAATAAAACCTAAACCTAAACTTAAACCAAAACCTAAACTAAATAAAAGAAAATAAACTAAAAATAAATCTTAACCTAAATTAAGAAATAAAACTTAAAAATAAATCTAAAATAAAAACCTAAAACCTAAATCTAAAAAAATAAAATAAAAGCCTAAACTTAAACCTAAACCTAAAAATTAAAAATAAAACCTAAATATCAAAAAGAAAATAAAAATATAACTCAACTAAAAATAACCTAAACCTAAAAAATAAACTAAAATAAAAAACCTAAACTAAAATAAATAAACCTAAAATAAATAAAAATAAAAAATAAACTAAAATAAATAAAAAATAAACTAAATAAACCTAAACATACCAGTTTACTTAATTTAAAAAAAAAACCCTAAATCCTAAGCTAACCCTAAATCCTAAACCCTAAACCCTAAACCTTAAAAACCTTAAAACCTAAAGCATAAACACTAAACCCTAAATCCTAAACCATAAAACCCTAAACTAAAATCGTAAACCCTAAACCCTAAACTCTACACCCTAAACATTACACCCTAAAAACCTAAAAACAAAAACATAAACTGAATAAAATAAAAAAATAAAAAATATAAAAAATCCTAAACCTAAATATAATAAAAAATAAAATGAAATAAAAACCTAAACCTAAAAATAAAATAAAATAAACAAATAAAAATAAACTAAAATAAAATAAATAAAAGCCTAACTAAACTAAACTAAAATAAAATAAACCTAAGAATAAATAAAATAAAAATTAAACATAAAATAAAAAATAAAATAAACCTAAAATATAATGAATTAAATTAAAACCTAAACCTAGAAATGAATCCTAGAAATAAATAAAAAATAAATTCTAAACCCTAAACTAAAAAAAAAACCTAAACCTAAAATAAAAATAAAATAAACATAAACCTAAACTAAAAAAAACTAAACTAAAATAAATAAAACCTAAACCTAAACATAGACTAAATAAAATAAAATAAACTAAAAATAAACTAAAAATAAACCTAAACCAAAACTAAAAAATAAAACCTTAAAATAAACCTAAAATAAAACCTAAAACCTAAACCTAAAAAAATAAAATAAAAACCTAAACCTAAACCTAAAAATAAAAAAATAAAACCTGAACCTAAAAATTAAAATAAAAAAATAACTTAGATAAAAAAAAATCTAAAGTTAAACCTAAACCTAAAAAATAAACTAAAATAAAAGACTTAAACTAAAATAAATAAATTAAAAATAAATAAATTAAAAATAAATAAACTAAACTAAATAAAAATAAAAAATAAACCTAAATAAAAATAAAGAATAAGCTAAATAAACGTAAACCTATCAATTTACTTAATTTTAAAAAAATGCTAAACCCTAAACCCTAAACCCTAAAAAAACCCTAAATCCTAAATCCTAAACCCTAACCCTAAACCCAAAAGCCTAAAAGCATAAACCCTAAAACCATAAACCCTAAACCTTAAACCCTAAACCCTAAACACAAACCCTAAACCTAAACCTAAAGTAACTAAATAAATTATAAAATAAACCTAAACCCTAAAACCTAATAAATCTAAACCTAATCCTAAACACTAAGAATGGGCAGAACCTCGATGGCGTGAACATCACCGCTAACTGTTAGTCTAGATCTGGCTATCACGCTGGTGGTGGGGCATCTGAGGTAGTGGATATGGAGGTGGTCTGAGCAATGGTGGTTATGGAGGCTGAGAGCCACAAAGGTTATAATGGTGGCGAGGGAGATCAAGGATATGATGGTGGATCCCGCTACTCAAGAAGTCAGGGGGGGTGGTTCTGATGGGAACTAGAGAAACTAAAGAACTGTCGATCCGATCTATGGAATTGTGTCTTTACAGTAGAGACAGTTCTAGTTATCTATTATTTTTAATTTGATCTATGCATGCTCATTTCTTATCTTTGTCATCATTTGTGTCTTAGAAAACTTGCTATGCTACTTGGTTCATGAAATCATTAAGAAGAAATATTGAATCTAAATTTGTTCTCTATTTTAAAAAAAATAAACCAAAAACTCTAAACCCTAAACTAAAACTTAAACCCTAAACCTAAAACCTAAACTGAAAACCCTAAAGGCTAAACCCTAAAATCTCTAAACCCAAAACTGTAAACCCTAAACCCAAAAAACCTAAACTTGAACCCCTAAACCCTAAACCCTAAACCTTAAAACCTAAACCCAAAAAAAAAACTAAACCCTAAACCCTGAACCCTAAAAAGTTAAAAAAACTAAACCTAAACTAAATAAAACCTAAAAAATAAAATAAATAAAAAAACCTAAACCAAAATAAAATAAAAAATAAAATAAAATAAAAACATAAACTAAAAGCTAAACCTAAACCTAAACCTAAAAAGAAAATAAATTAAAAAATCAAAATTAACTACAATAAAATAAATAAAAACCTAAACAAAACTAAAAAAAATAAAAAACCTAAATATAATAAAAACTAATCCTAAAATAAAAATGAATCAGCCTAAAATAAAATAAAAACTAAATAAAAACCTAAACCTAAGAAATAAACCAAAAAATAAATAAAAAATAAAACCTAATCCCTAAACTAAAAGAAAAATTAAACCTAAAATAAAAATAAAATAAACCTAAACCTAAACTAAAATAAACTAAACTAAATTAAAGAAAACCTAAACCTAAACCTAAACCCAAACCTAAACAAAATAAAATAAAATAAACCAAAAATAAACCTAAACCTAAACTAAAAAAACCCTAAAAATAAACCTAAAATAAAAACCTAAAACCTAAACCTGAAAATAATAAAATAAAAAACTAAACCTAAACCTAAAAATAAAAATTAAAACCTAAACCTAAAAAATATGATAAAAATAAAACTAAACTAAAAAATAAACCTAAACCTAAACCTAAACCTAAAAAAAGCTTAAATAAAAACCTAAACTAAAATAAATAAACCTAAAATAAATAAAAATAAAAATAAACCTAAATAAAAATAAAAATAAAATAAACTATAATAAAAATAAAACTAAATGAACATAAACATACTAGTTTACTTAATTTAAAAATAAAAAATAAAAAAAATAAAAACTAACCCTAAACCCTAAACCCTAAACCTTAAAACCTAAACCCTAATCCCTACACCCTAAACACTAAACCATAAAACTCTGAATCCTAAACCTACAACCCTAAACCCTAAACAACAAATGTCAAACCTTAAACCCTAAACCCTAAACCCTAAAAGCATAAACCCTAAAACCCTAAACCCTAAACCATAAATGTAAAACCCTAAACCCTAAAACCTAAACCTTAAACACTAAACCTAAATCCTAAACCCCAAACCCTAAACCCTAAACCCCAAACCCTAAACCCTAAACCTAAACATTAAGTAACTAAATAAATTAAAAAAGAAACCTAAACCTTAAAATCTAATAAACCTAAACCTAAAACTAAACCCTAAGAATGTAGAACCTGATGAGAACATCACCATCAACCGCTCAGCCTTTGATGGGCTAAAAGGCTAAAGAAGGGTGGGGGGATCTAGAGGTGGTGGTGGATATGAGGTGGTGGTCAAGTAGTGGTTATGGAAGGTGGGACTAATGATGGAGATTATAGCCATGGTGGAGAGAGGATATAATGGTGAACCCGCCACTAGAGGTTTGGATGGGAATGAGAAATCAAGAATGGTCGATCCATGTTACTTATGGAAATAAACATAAACATAAACCTAAACCTAAAAAATAAACTAAAATAAAAAATGTAAACTAAAATAAATAAAATTAAAATTAATAAACTAAACTAAATAAAAAATTGAACCTAAATAAAAATAAATAAAATAAACTAAAATAAATAAAAAAACTAAATAAACCTAAACCTACCAGTTTACTTAATTCAAAAAAAAACCCTAAATCCCAAACCTACAACCAAAACCCCAAAAAACCCTAAACCCTAAACCCTAATCTAACCCTAAACCCTAAACCCTAAATCCTAAAAACCCTAAACCTTAAAGCCTAAACCATGTACCCTAAATAAACCCTAATCCCTAAACCCTATACCCTCAAAACCTTAAAGCCTAAAGCATAAACACTAAAACCTAAACCCTAAACCCTACATCCTAAAAATCAAAGAACATAAGCCTAAACTAAATAAAACTTAAAAGTAAAATAAATTGAAAAACCTAAACCTAAATAAAATAAAATAAAATAAAAACATAAACTTAAACTTAAACTCAAACCTAAAAATAAAATAAATTAAAACAAAAAAACAAATTAGAATAAAATAAATAAAAACCAAAAGAAAACTAAAAAATAAAAAACCTAAATAAATAAAAAATACAAATAAAATAAACCTAAAATAATATAAAATAAAAACTAAATAAAAACCTAAACCAAAAAAATAAACCTAAAAATAAGTAATAAATAAAACCTAAACCCTAAACTAAAAAACATTAACCTAAAATAATAATAAAATAAAAAAATAAAATAAACCTAAACCTAAATTAAAATAAAGTAAACCTAAACCTAAACCTAAACTAAATAAAATAAAATAAACTAAAAATAAACCTAAACCTAAACTAAAAAATAATACCTAAAAATAAACAAAAAGTAAAACCTAAACCTAAACCATATAAAATAAAATCCCCTAAACCTAAAATAAAAAATAAACCTAAACCAAAAATAAAATAAAACTAAAACTCAAGTAAAAAATAAACTTAAACCTAAAAAATTAATAAATATAACAAACCTAAACTAAAAGAAAAAGCTTAAAATAAATAAACTAAACTAAAAAAAATAAAAAATAAATAAAAATAAAATTAAGAAATAAATAAATAAATATAAATAACTAAATAAAACCTAAATCAACTGTTTACTTTTAAAACCTAAATCCTAAATCCTAAACCCTAAACCCTAAAAAACCCTAAAACCCTAAACTCTAAACTCCCTAAACCTAAAATTATAAACCCTAAACTCTAAACCTAAACCCTAAACCTAAACCCCAAACCTTAAACCCTAAACCTAAACCCCAAACCCTAAACCTAAAACCTACTAAACCCTAAACCCAAACCCTAAAACCCTAAAACCACAAACCTATAAACCTAAACCCTAAACTAACCTAAACCCTAAACCCTAAGAACCCTGACTTGAAAACATCCAACAGGCTTAGTCAGATCCAAGAGGAAGGTGATCGTGGATGATCGAGTTATGGATGTGGAGTGGTGCAGAAGTGGAGAAGGTAAGGATGGAGAGATCTGAAAAGTGATGGAGGCTTGGAGGATATGGACCATATTTATGGATATATGATGCCTGGGTTATCTATGCGGGTGTCAATGTCAGGTGCCATGAAATGTTGAATATGAATTTATTCTCTATTAAAAAGAAACCTTAAACCCTAAACTAAAACTTAAACCCAAAACTTAAAACCTAAACCCTAAACCCTAAACCCTAAACTCTAAACTTAAACCCTAAAATCCTAAACCCTAAACCCTAAATCGTAAACCCTAAACCCTAAACCCTAAACCTAATCCATAAACCCTAAACCCTAAACCCTAAATCCTAAAACCCTAAACCCTAAACCATAAACCCTAAACATTAAACCCTAAACCCAAAACCCTAAAACCCAAAACCCTAAACCCTAAAACTTACAACCCGAAACCCTAAACCCTAAACCCTAAACCTTAAACCCTTAACCTTAAACTAACCCTAAACCCCAAACCCTAAACTAGCCCTGGACCTTAAACCCTAAACTAATCTTAAACCCTAACCCTAAACCATAAACTTTGAATAAAGATGTCATTATGAGTAGATATAAAGAATGACCTAATCCTATCATAGTTAATACTAAAAAGAAAATGTCTTCAAGTGAATTTCTTGACTTAGAGATTTGAATAAACCCTAAATCATATTTTAATACCATAAATTTAGGAAATTTTTTATACATTCCTTCATCTATTCCCCACTTTTAGAAAAGAGGATAAATGAAAATAGAAATATATAAAAATATGCCTATAGTTGGGATGCTACGTAGATCCGTAGATATTCTTATTGAGGATGATTGGGTATGATATTGAGGAGAGATATTCTATCTCAAAAGATAGAAGTCACCACCCTACAATGGACCTAATCACCTCAATAAGGACTCCTAAGGATAATGGGTCCATATGTCAAAAGATTCTTCCCCTACTTTACATGGAAAAGTGAAGTAAATTTTATTTTAAATATTCATTAAGTTCTATAGGGAAAGCCCCATAATTACATCCTAAGGAATGAGATCCCTTAGAATACTCATTAAGGTAAATGATCATTGTCTTAAAGATTCAATGTAGGACTATCAATCATTAGTTTATTTTGGAAGATCAAATGGGATTGATCAAAGAGGGGAGTTATTATCAAGCCAAAGGAAGATAAGTAGGAGATGCCTATGCTAGGAAACCCAGGCATCTCACTATCTAGTGGTTGGACTTTACATTTTAGAAATTGATTTAATTTATTTTGAGTTAAATTTTTATTAGAAATTTAGGCTTATGATTCCACAACACAAGATTATTGAAATGCCTAAGAGGTGAGGATTTATGCTTTTGGCCAACAAAGGGGAGAAGAAACCTTAGAACCTAAATCTAGGGAGCTTTGGTGAGGGTCGAAATAAAAACTTAAATCTAAGGTGAAAATGGGTATTTGGTTTTTCTCCATAAGAGAGGACAAACCACCTGACTGCTTGGACTTATAACTGCCTGGGGGTGGCTGCCAACTAACTCCTCCTATGGTTTTAAATTCATGTAAAGTCATATAATGCAAGATAGTTCGCTATTTATTTAGAAAGAGCTAAGTCCTTCAAACTCACTCAAAGAGACTAGATCATTTAAGGGTATGCATCAAATGACCCAATTCTAATGCAATTTAGATTTCATTTTATTTATTTTGGACAATCATTTTGACTGATAATAGGATTCATATGCCTAATGCATGAGAAATGAGATTATTGGCCAAAATCAACCATAAGGGAGGAGGTGTGTTTCAACCATGGCTCTCAATGGTCAGGCCAAGTTTCTCTGGCAGAGGTGGAAGCCCTCCAATCAAGAGTGAAAACAATATGCATTTGTGCATGATGTTATAAAAGAATTACTCATCAAGCTAAGGGGTTGTTAATTCTTTTATCTTGATCTTTAGACTAAGCTTTAGGTGAGGTTATGAGTTCTTTCTTTTTAGTTTTGAATTATTATGTTTGTTAGAAGATTTATTTCCCCTAAGAGCCTAATCCACATCCAGGCCATACATAAAGCAAGAAAGAAAATAGGAAAAGGATGCCACTTAATGCACAAGCTAAACAAATCATCAATCAATTTCAAAAGCTAATCGCAAAAGAATAAGAGGCCATTGTGGTCGGGTACCACTGCACAAACCCAAAAACACATTGGGTAGCCAAGTTCTACCCTTATACAACCCGGATTACAAATGTATTACATACAATTAAGCAAGGAACTCATTATTATGGGGGTCTTCAAGCTTCATTTCTTCATTCTTCTTTTCTTCTTTCTTCTTCGTTTCTTCTTTCTTCTTTGGTTCCTTCTTTTGGTTGGTTGGAAGGTGGATGCTCCAAAGGCTCCACATGGTGCATAAAATGAGATCTTATGACCAATGCTCATTCTAAACCCCATAATAATCATTCCAAAAATCCTAATTACAAAAATTACATGAAAAGGAAAAGGAATTCTAGCTAACACCTACAAAATAGAGATTAGCTAAACAAAACACACAAATCCCAAGCATGTATATTGGACTTATCTCCCCACTCATGGGTGACTAAGTCCATTTAGCCTATTGGATTATGCTTAGGGTTATAAGCACCTGCACAACAAAAGTATTTTTAATTTTATTTATTATAATGCCCCTTAAGCACAATCCCCTGCAAAAAATAATGATTAGACTAAATCATCCTATCATTCATTCTACGCACATACTTCCTAACATCTACACTAAAACATATATCACAAAATAAAAGCAAGCATCAAACCAAGCACCTCCCTAACCTAAATGCTAAAAATGGTGGCTTAGCCTAAAGTGTGTGCTTTAAAGGTTTGTGTGGTATGCTTAGCTATGACTTCAAGTTAGAATTTTCTAAGTATGAGGAATGTTCAACTTAGAGGAGGGTTTCATTAAGTGATTTAGTTATTTTGTGTTGATTTTAGTTTATGTTTTGATTAGGTTTTACTAAGTTATAAAGAGACGGAAAGATAAGAGAACTTCTCTTTCCTTCCCTAACCTAAGTAATTTCTAAAGTGGAATCATGTTTTATTTTTGTTTGGTGAATGTTTTAATTAAGTGTTTTAATTAAACCTAAGTTTAGAAGAACTTTAAACAAGCCTACTCAAAAAGAAAGACATTTTAAGATTAAATAAAATGAATTAAATTCACAAAACATACATCACTTCATTTCTTTCCCAACATGTATAACATGCATATGATTGAGTCCTAAACATATCTATACATGCAAATGGGATGTTTAGTACACTTTATGATGCATGTTAAATGATTCATTTAAGAAATTTTGAATGTTTATGATGCATGATTTTCATTAAGTAGCAAAGGGATTTCTTATCCAACTTTCACATGCACATATGAATGTATGAAAGACATAAGTGAGTACGATGCCATTGTTAACTAGAGGTGTAAGGTACAAGACCTACTTAGGGCTACTTAAAGCCTTGCAACCTTGGGGTTGTCCAATCTAATATACTACTTTCCTTAAATACAAGCTTATGTACAAAAGAAATGAATGGAAAAGAAAGAATGCAAAAGTTGGTGTTGGTTGATTTATTTTTGTTTATGTAATTCATATGTTCAAGCATAGGTATCTTTCTTAAGTGATGGCATAGAAATGAATAAGATATGGAATTCAGCAAGTGTTAGGTTCTTTTCAAATGAGCCATACACCTTATCAAATCCTATTCAAAACTATACTAAAAGAGAAGAGAAGGAAGACCTACACTAAGCACATCCTTATATTTTACTCACATGCAAACTTATAAATAAGATATAAGTGATACACTTTCAGTTTTGATAATTGATTCATATGTTTTGAAAATAATTTGAATTTAATAGTGATAATAGCCCCTCAAATTCTTACTTTAGCCAACACATGTAATTTGACATAAAGGAAACTTTTTCATTTTAAATTTGATTTTTGAAAAGCATGGATGCATGAAACCATATGACACACATATTTAGCATGTTGGGGAAGAACTAAAGCAATGAAAGCATGTAAACACATTCACTTTAATTAAATCCTAAAGACAATCTTATGAAATAAGAAAGCTTAAAGTAAATCAGAGTTTATTTAATATGATTTTTTGTTTGATTTTGAATTTGATTTAATTTCAAAAATGTTAATTGAGTTTCCTGTTCCTAACCCATTCCCACATGTGTTTGATATTTTTTTTCAATTTTTAGATGATTAGATTCATTTTATATTTTGATTAGTTTAAGGTATGAATTAAGCATGTAATTATCACTTACCTACACCAGCTTAGCATAGTAAATCAAATAATTATGAGCCAATAAGATGACGTAAAACCTCACAAGGAATTTAAATTAGTAATGCACCTAGGAAGAAAAGGGCCTAATGCAATTTGTCTCATGATTAATGATTAATTAAACTAAGGGGTTTAACTTAAGTAATTTTAAAACACCCCTCACACATATGAGTTGAATTTTGATTTCCTTAATTGAACTTAGACTTTTGAACACATAAGCATCTACCCCAAGTAGATGAATTAAGTTGTTGAAAGTTTTAGAATTTTAAGAAATTAATTAAGAGGGTAATTAGTGAATTAGCCCTTAATTAAAAAAGAGGATAAAGAAAGAAATGGGGGTTTAAGGAATAGCTTAGGGGAAATGCCACAAAATTATTCTCTAAATATCCTATTCACTAAAACAGACCTTAATCAACTTTAAAAAAAGGGTTAAATCATTAATCAAACCCTTAATTAACCTTAATTACATTAAGGGGTAATTAGGAAATGAATTAGTAATTTCCCTAATTAAGCCACCAATAAATCCCAAGAAAATTAGAGAAAATCATCCCCAAAATACACTCAAGAAGTTTGAGATTAATCAGTAGATTAATTAGAGAGTAATTAGTAAATTAAGATTTCCAATAAAACCCAAAATTTGAGAAAGATAATATTTAAAATAAATTAAAACTAATTTTAGAATATTTTAGATTGAATTATCTTTAGTGGCAATTTACCTCATATTTTTTGATTTTTCTTAGAGAGATATAAATTTTAGAAGTTTATAGGATTAATTAGAATTATATAAGCCCGAATTAATAAATCCAAAGGCCACACAAGCTCAATGGATGCACTTTACACGTGTCATCCCATGCGCAGCCACTTAAATGTCATGTCATAGCACCGTGTGGTGGCAGTGCTATGTACTTTGGCCTTCAGCATTCAATCAAGGATAGAAAGGCTAAGATTTAATCCATGATTTTAAATAGATAAAATAAGACATAAAATAGGATTTAATCTCGGCCGTCCATCCAAAATGTGTGGATGGATGGCCAGAGATCATCCTTATTCTTCCCTGAGGAATAATGGAGACCGTCCACTTTCAAAGGAAAGATCCGAGCTTGTTCAACTCAATTAGGATGAAATCTTGCACACATCATCTAACCCTAATGGCAAGCACATCTAATGGTCAAAATTCCATGAGATCAAAATTTCTTTCACAAAGCTCCACACCACATTGAGTTTAGTGATCAAATGTCATACCATGCCGGTGATCCCACTTGATTCTCTGGAGGAGCTTTGTCCGGTAATTTGGTGAAAGTTTTAGCTCTGGTTGAGTGGATACCATGGACCAATCCATCCTTAGCTTCCTTATGACTTTAATCTAGGTGAATCCTCCTCCCACCTGAGCTTGGGAAAGAGCTTGGGCAAGCTCGACTTGACCCTCTGGTGGAGTGTGCAAAGTGAATTTCATTGAGATTCAGTATGGAGAAAGTTGGAAAAACCTTGGAGCTCCCCTATTTTTTCTTAAGGGAAACTGAGAATGGCCAATTCAAAATCCTTCTAGAGAGCTTAGGAACTCTTTTTAATGACTCCTTACGCTCTCCCTTACTCAATCAAATTATGCTGTTGGAATTGAAGTGAATTAGGGAGTATATCTCCCTGGCAATCAATGGTTGAAGCTTCACTTGCCATTTTGATCCAATTTACCTTAGTGGGTTTTTTGATCTATTGAGGCTTGCACATGGTCATTTTGGGCTGGGGAGTAGAATGGTAACTCCATGTGCTTCAAATTGAGTGGGAGCATGATTCCCATGTGGCCAATTTGAGCCATGTGCTCAATTTTGGCCTTGAGTCAAGTTGGGTTGACCCAAACCCATTGGGTTGTGTGCACCACCCTCCATAGGGTTTACTTGACCTATTAGAAAAGTATCAAGTAGGTATGAAGAGGAATTGACCAAATTCCCCATGGATTTGACCAAAGAATTTGTTCTATGGCCTAGGGGTAGAATGGTCATTTGGCTGATTTTTGAATTTGCATATGTTGGGTATGTTGAGAAAATAGGTTTGGCCAAGTTTCATTGGATTTGGAGTTCATTTGGTTTGGCTCATGTTGACCCATTTAGGTCAAAATGGGTCAACTTGGGACAAGTTGACTAATTGGCCAAATTGGGTCAAACTAAGGATTGGGTCCAATTCATGTGACCATTTGAAATGTTTTGGTGGCTTTGGTTTGATTCAATTTGGTTTAGGTTTGAATTTGGTTCATATGACTTCATTTAGTTCAAATGGGTCAAGTTGACTAATTTGACCCATTTGACTTATTTGAGCTAGGTCATGGGTAGGTTTAGGTTTTAGTCATATGAAGTGGATTGGTATCTTGTTTCAATCAATTTTGGCTAAGTTTGAATTTGGCTCAACATGACCCTTTAGTCAAGGTCAAGGTCAATTAGGTCTAGTTGGCTAATTGAGGCTTTGGTCAAGTTCAACAAGTGATTTGGAATGAACTTGACCCAATGGTTTCTCAATTTGGCTTAGATCAAGTTTTGACACATTTTGACTTTTAGGTCAAGTTGGGTCACGGGTCAAGTGGCCAATTTGGCTAGGTTAGGCTCAAATGTTGACTTGGTCAAGTTCAAACATTGGTCATGAATGAGCTTAGATTAATGGTTTCAATCAATTTGGCCTATGGTGAATTTTTGTTGGGTTTTATTTTGGCTAAGTGTTGACTTCAACCCTTAGTTTGACTTGTTTTGACCCAATTTGATTGATTGATCATCTCATGATGATTGCTCATGATGAGAGACATAGGTGAGTTCGATTCAATCCAATTTGGTTAGGATTAGAATTTGCTCATATGGTACTTTAGGTCACTTTGGGTCAAGTGAGCCTAAGTGGGTCAAATGGCTTGGTTAAAGCTTGATTTAAGTTTGATTGAACTTGTATGTGACTTATGATTGAAATATAAATCCATTTGCAAGTAGTTCGTGCCAAATGGGGTTTGATTCATTTAACAATTTCATATTCAAAGGAAAACATGAATGGATTTTGAGTTTGATTTTGGAATTAGTTTTGATTGTTGATTGAAGTTTGTATTTATATTTGGATTCATGATTGAAGGATTGATTGAATCATGAAGGAAAATCAAGAGTTTGGCTTGATTTGAAGTTGATTTGTCTAAGTTCAAGATCTTGACTTGAAAGGCTTAGGTTGGATTTTGAATGGATTTGAGTTTGATTTTGAAATTGGTTTTGATTGTTTGTTTTAAATTTCATTTATATATGTGAATATAAATGAGAATATAAATGGATTATGAAAAATTTGAATTTGGAATGATTTGATCAAGATCTAGGCTAAGTCCTTAAGAGAAAATTAAGGAACTTAGAAAAGATTTAGAATTTTTTAATCTAAATTTTTGAATTTGGTTTGATTGATTTAAATTTATATTTCATTTATATATGTGAATATAGATGAGAATATAAATGAGTTATGAGAAAATTTCATGGATTTGAATTGATTTGATCTTGATTTTGGATAAGTCCTTAAGAGGGAAATTAAAGGCTTAAAAATGATTTTGAATTGGGAATTTGAATTTTAAATTTAGTTTGATTGATTTGGATTTATATTTCATTTATATATGTGAATATAAATGAGAATATAAATGAGTTATGAGAAAATTTCTTGAGTTTGCATTGGTTGGTTTGACCATGATTTAGGCTAAGTCCTTAAGAAGATTAAGATTAAGAAAGATTTGGAATTAGGAATTTCATTCATGGGTTTCAATCATGGGTTTCAATCATGGATTTAAATCATGTGGTATTAATTTGAGTTTGGAGAAAATTAAATAAGATTGATTTAGAGTTTGACTTGAAGGATGGAAAGTGAGGGGTGGTTCAAGCTAAGGGTAGGCAAATTTTCCTAACACCCCTAAAGCATGACCTATTCTTATGGCTAACTCTTCTAAGTCTCTAGGGCTAGGTTGAGTGTCCACCTAATCACTAGATGTGTCTTAAGACTAAAGATTCCTTAAAGTTTAAGAGTAGTCCTATGTCTAAGATGGAGGGGTTGAGAGCTAATTCTAAAAATAAGGTCAACAAAGAGCGTCCAATAGGTGTGGTGTGACTGATAAGGAACACCGCACGTATTGGTGTTGACCAAAATGATCAATAACATCGAATGATCACAAGGACTAACATAGATGATCTACTCCTAACTCAAGGTGCAGAAAGAATCCAGATATTAGTGCAATGTTGCTCTACTTACATCAAGGACATAAGAGGGGGAAGGAGGAATCCATTAGGGAAGCAGGTTCAAGTCATCCATAAGGGGATGATAGGTTTGATTTGATTTGAGTCTAAATGAGGAGAAATTTCAATTTTTAGATTTGGATTTTGAGATGAACCCTATTGGTATGCATTGAAAGGGAGCCATAAGGTCGAGACCTCACTGATTTACCAATCCAAAGGGGTAGTCTACTAAACATAGTAGGAATAGCTAACCAAAGGGATACCTTTCAAGATGAATCGTACTAGGAAGAAAGTGTAGTAGACTTACATCCTCCAAAGTAGGGACTAGTTTGGGTAATCTATAAGGCACAAACCCAACCTAAGGTCCACTATTAAGTGAATGTTGCCGGGATTTAGATTTGCTCAAAAGATAGTCAAGATTAATTTCATTTTAGATTTTTTTGATGAATTATGTTGGTTTGATGGATCACACTGAGAAAGAGCTTACATCAGCCTAAACCTTTCAAAGATTTATTGAACTAGAGGGAGTAGCTTCCCAGCCGATGAGAGAGCTATCAGACTAAAGGAGTGCCTTTCGATTTGCAATGATCAATTCAAGGGAAGAAAGCTCGGAGACTCACATATTCCACTATAAAAGACCACTGGGGTGATCAGTTATTTTGGGAAATAAATCAAGCCCGACCTAGGGCTGCCTGTCAGTTTGCGACAATCATGCTAAAAGAATGCATCATAGTCTTACATCTTCCAAAGCGGATTGACTGTCGGGGTAACCTGCTTATGGAAAAATAGATTGAACTGAACCTAAGGGTGACTACAGAGTGAGTACTGACCCAAGGATTTATCTCAACTCAGGTAGTCAGGTAATTTCTATAGGGAGTTTTGTTGATACCGCCCTACAAATATTATGCCTGCGTAGGAAAAGGGGCACTTTGGGGGCTTAAATTCTTAATCCATAAGCAAAAATTTTATTTGTTTGTTTATTATGGACCCGGTTAGTTTGCGAGGGATCAAACTAAGAAGGCACTTATACCTCTTATCTCGCATTTATCAAGTAAGAATCTACACATCCACGAACAAATTCTCCAACCATAGGGTGGTTAAAGGAAAGGGAAACTATCCAATCCAAGAGTAACTAGGTAGTGTCTAAATGGGGTTGCAAAGGACATAATCCAAATAGAGTGCCCACAGGGGATAGGATCTCTAAGGGCTTAATCCAAAACCCTAAAGAAGATGACATGGCTTGTCATATATCCAATAAGTATTTGATGGCCAACTCAAGGAGAAAGTGCAGGGACTCACATCCGCCAAGGGGTGTATCCACGGTGAGTCGCCACATAGCTAACATCAACCAACCTAAGGTGCCCATCAAAACAATCAGGGAAGAAAGCTCGGGACTAACATCCTCCATAGTAGAATTGATTGTGGATAGCCTTCGCTTGTGCCACCACCTAGGGCTTAATTGAATGAAAGCCACTGGGACTTATATTAACTCAAATATAGTCAAGAGGAAAGGAGCCTCTGGGGGACTTATCCTAAACCTCAAATATACCTAGTTCAATCAGAAAGCTCGATGACTCACATCTTCTTAAACCAAATCAACATGAGGTAGCTTACTGATTGGACAGTGAAGACTACCATACTAATAAGGCACTCATTGGTTTGCAAATGATCTAGGGAAAAAGTGGACTCACATCTTCCAAATAAGTGATCATTGGGGTGACATACTAGCAAGGTAGCATGTAGACCCAACCTAGAGAAGCTAATGAGTGAGTGCCATAAAAGGCTTGCTCCCACGTCAAAATAGCTCGAGACAAAAGATTTGTGTTTATTTTTTGCACATGTCAGAAGGAATAGGATGCCTCTGGGGACTCTTACACCTACCTTAAACATGCTGGGATTTGATGAAAGCTGATGGAAAATAGGATTCCCAGTAAGAAAAGATACCGCTCGGGTTCTCTTATACCTAACTTAGTTGTGCTAATAGAAATAAGATACCTCTCAAGTTCTCTTACTCCTATTCTAATATCATCGGGAGATTGTGTTTGTGTTATGAAAGAGGGATAGGATGCAACTGGAGGACTCTTACACCTACCCTATACATGTCACAGTGGATTCGTAAAACAAGCAAACAATGCTTCGAAAGAAGAAAAGACTTGATGAATGGAATCAAATTTTTGTTTTTTTATTAACAATTATTTTCAAACATGATTTATTTTATGGATAATATTTATTTAGGTAGAGCCCATTAATTGGAAGCATTAGGTGTTTCGCTTTACAATCAATAAGCTGATAAGATCCTTGAGAGGCCTCTCTATGACATTTCCCAAGTGGGTTCAAACATGCCTCCCATCTTTTGATGAGCAACAATTGGTCTCTAGGACTAACACAAGTTCTCATACCCAAAAGACCTAGGCGACAGCTAGCTTGAGCTTGAATCATTTTGGCCTTGTACAACTAGAGGTTCTTGCACAGTAGACCCTCCTCCCAACCTTCAAGCTCTTCTAACAAACTTTACATTATGCTCTATAGTGATCTTGTTACCCAATGATATCCTTAGTGAGAGGAGTTAAACTAATAAAGGTAGCCTTCGATCCATACACTAAAGAAAACTGGGTAGAATGAGTTGGAGTTCGGTATGTGGTGCGGTATGCCCACATGGCTTCAACCAACTACTCGTTCCATTGTTGCTTATTGTCATCAAGAGTTTTCTTCAATATTTGGAAGAGAATTTTATTGAATACTTATGCTAAGCTATTTATGTCGTAGCTTGTGTCCTTGAAAACTTGGTGTGTTACTTGGTTGATGAAATCAAAAAGAAGAAATGTTGAATTTGAATTTGTTCTCTATTAAAAAAACAAAACCTTAAACCCTAAAGAAAAACCTAAACCCTAAACCTAAAACCTAATCCCTAAACCCTAAACCCTAAACCCTAAACCTTAAAAACTCTAAACCCTAAACCATAAACTCTAAACCATAAAACCCTAAACCCTAAACCCTAAACCCTAAAACCTAACCCAAAACCCTAAACATAAAAAAAAACCAAAACCCAAATGCAAAAACCCCTAACCCTAAACCCAAAACCCTAAATCGTAAACACACCCTAAACACTAAAGCCTAAACCCTAAACCTTAAACCCAAAAAGCCAAAAACCTAGACCTAAACTACATAAAACCTAAAATTAAATAAATAAAAAAACTTAAACCAAAATAAAGTAAATAAAATAAAATAAGAACATAAACCAAAACCTAAACCAAAAGCTAAACCTAAACCTAAAAATAAAGTAAAAATAAAATAAAACTAAACAAAATTATAATAAATAAAAACCCAAACTAAACTAAAAAATAAAAAACCTACATAAAATAAAAACTAAACCTAAAACAAAAATAAAATAATCCTAAAATAAAATAAAATAAAAAGTATATAAAAGCAAAACCTAAACAATAAACCTTGAAATAAACCCTAAAAATAAATTAAAAATAAAACATAAACCTAAACCAAAAAAAAAACCTAAACCTAAAATAAAAATAAACCTAAACCTAAACCTAAACTAAAATAAATGAAACCTAAACCTAAGCCTAAACCTAAAATAAACTAAACCTAAACCTAAACCTAAACTAAATAAAACAAAATAAACTAAAAATAAACCTAAACCTACACTAGAAAATGAAACCTAAAAATAAACCTAAAATAAAAACCTAAAACCTAAACCTAAAATAAATAAAAATAAAAACCTAAAGCTAAACCTAAAAATAAAAAATAATACCTAAACTCAAAAAATAAAAAAATAAAACTTAACTAAAAAATAAACCTAAACCTAATCCTAAACCAACACCTAAAAATAAACTAAAATAAAAACCCTAAACTCAAATGAATAAACCTAAAATAAATAAATTGAACTAAATTAAAATAAAAATAAACCTAAAATAAACTAAATAAATAAAATAAATTAAATTAAATAAATAAAACTAAATAAAGCTAAACCTACCAATTTACTTAATTAAAAAATTAATAATAAAAACATAATTAATTAATTAAAAAAAGCCTTAACCCAAAACCCAAAACCCTAAATCCTAAACTCTAAACCATAAAAAGCCTTAAACCCTAAATCTTAAACCAAAAACCCTAAATCCTAAACCCTAAACACTAAACCCTAAACCCTAAACCCTAAACCCTAAATCCTAAACTAAAAAAAAAAACCTAAACCTAAAATAAAAATAAAATAAACCTAAACCTAAACAAAAAATAAACTAAACTAAAATAAATACAACCTAAACCTAAACCTAAACTAAACTAAACCTAAAACTAAACTTAAACTAAATAAAATAAAATAAACTAAAAATAAACCTAAACCTAAACTAAAAAGAAAATCTAAAAATAAACTTAAAATAAAAAACCTAAAACCTATACCTTAAAAAATAAAATTAAAACCTAAACCTAAACTAATGAATAAAAAATAAAACCTAAACCTAAAAAATAAAATAAAAATAAAACCTTAAACCCTAAACCTTAAAAACCCTAAGCCCTAAAGCCTAAACCCTACACCTTAAACCCTAAACTATAAACTAACCCTAAACATTAAGCTAACCCTAAACCCTAAACCCTAAACCCTAAACCCTAACCCTAAACCCTAAAATCCTAAACCCTAAACCCTAAACCCTAAACCCTAAAACCTAACCTTAAACAAATTAAAACATAAAATAAAATAAATAAAACCTAAACCTAAATAAAATAAAAAATAAAATAAAATAAAACCTAAACTAAAAGTTAAACCTAAAACTAAACTAAAATTAATTCAAATAAAATAAACTAAAACCTAAACTAAACTAAAAAAATAAAATAAACCTTAGAATAAAAAACTTAAGTAAAAATAAGACTAAAGATAAAATAAAAATAAAATAAACCAAAAATAAACCTAAATTAAAATAAAATAAAAACTAAATAAAAACTTAAAAAATAAAGCTAAAAATGAAACCAAAAAATAAATAAAAAAATAAATCCTAAACCCTAAACTAAAAAAAATCCTAAACCTAAAATAAAAATACAATAATCCTAAACCTAAACTAAAATAAACTAAACTAAAATAAATAAAACCTAAACCTAAAATAATCTAAACCTAAACTCTAAACTAAATAAAATAAAATAAACTAAAAATAAACCTAAACTTAAACTAAAAAAAACCAAAAAATAAACATAAAATAAGTAACTAAAACCTAAATTGAAAAAAATAAAATAAAAACCTAAACTTAATCCTAAAAGTAAAAAAATAAAACATAAACCTAAAAAATAAAATAAAAATAAAACTAAACTAAAATAAACATAAACCAAAACCTAAACCTAAAAATAAACTTAAATAAAAAACCTACACCTAAACCCTAAACCCTAAATCGAAAACTTAAACCCTAGACCCAAAAAATCTAAACCATAAACCCTAAACCCTAAACCCTAAAACCCTAAACCTGAACCTCTAAAACCTGAAACATAAACCCTGAACCAAAAAAAATAAGAAAACTCTAAACCTAAACTAAACCAAACCTAAATCCCAAGCCCTGTTAACCTAAATCATAAACCCTAAAAAGATATAAACCTAAACCTAAACTAAATAAAACCTAAAATAAAATAAATCAAATAAACTATACCAAAAAAAAAAAGAAAATAAAAACATAAACTAAAACCTAAACCTAAACCTAAAAAGAAAATAAAAAAAACTATAAACTAAAAATAAGCACTAAACCCTAAAGTAGAACCTGAACCCTAAACCAAAAACTTAAACCCTAAACCCTAAACCCTAAACCCTAAAATGCTAAACCCTAAACTTAAACCTGAAACCCTAAACCTTAAACCCTAAACCCTAAACCCTAAAACCTAAACCGTAAAACCTAAACCCAGAACCCCAAAAAAAACCTTAAAACTTAAACCCTAAACCCTAAAAAGCTAAAAACCTAAACTTAAACTAAATAAAACCTAAAACTAAAAAAAATAAAAAATAAACCAAAATAAGATAAAAAAACAAACTAATATAAGAAAATAAACTAAAACCTAAACTTAAACCTAAACCTAAACCTAAATGGAAAAAGAAAATAAAATAAAAATAAAACTAAACTATAATAAAATAAATAAAAATCTAAACTAAATTAAAAAAACTTAAATAAAATAAAAATAAAATAAACCTATAATAAAATAAAATAAAAATCAAACAAAAACCTAAACCTAAATAATAAACCTAAAATAAAACCTAAAAATAACGAAAAAATAAAACCTAAACCCTAAACTAAAAAAACATCTAAACCAGAAATAAAAATAAAATAAACCTAAACCTACAATAAAATAAACTAAACTAAAATAAATAAAGCCCAAACCTAAACCTAAAATAAATTAAATCTAACCCTAAACCTAAACTAAATAAAAGAAAATAAACTAAAAATAAATTGAAACCTAAACAAAAAAAAAAACTTAAAATAATAACATAAAACTTAAACCTAAAAAAATAAAACAAAAACCTAAACCTAAACCTATAAATAAAACATAAAACCTAAACCTAAAAAATAAAATTAAAATAAAACTAACCTAAAAAATAGACCTAAACCAAAACCTAAACCTAAAAAATAAACTAAAATAAAAAACCTAAATAAAAATTTTATTTTCCAAAAATAAATAAACTAAATTAAATAAAAAAATAAACTTAAATCAAAATAGACAATAAAATAAATTAAAATAAATAAAAAATAAACTAAATAAACATAAACAAGTTTACTTAATTTTAAAAAATTAAAACCTAAACCTAAACTAAACCTAAACCTAAACCCTAATAAACCCTAAATAAAACCTTAAACCCTAAACCCTAAAAAATAAACCCTAAACCCTAAAACCTAAACCTAAACCCTAAACCTAAACTAAAAACCCTAAAAACCTAAACTAAACTATAAATATAAAAACCTAAACCCTAAAAAACTATAAAAACTAAACTAAACTAAAACTAAACTAAACTAAAACCTAAACCCTAAAAAAACCTAAAACCTAACCTAAACTCTAAAACTCCTAAAACCTAAACCTAAACTTAAACCTAAACTAAACTAAAACCTAAACCTAAACTAAACTAAACTTTAAACCTTAATCTAACTTAAACTAAAATATTAAACCTAAACTATAAACTAAATTAAAACTAAACTAAACTTAAAACTTAAACTTAAATAAACCTAAACCTTAAACTAAACTCTAAACTAATCTAAACCTAACCCTAACTAAACTAAAACCCTAAACCCTAAAGCCTAAACCCTAAACCTTAAATCTTTAAACCCTAAACCATAAAACCCTAAACCCTAAACCCAAAACCCTAAACCCTTAATTGTAAACCCTAAAAACTTAAAAACCTAAAACTAAAATAAATAAAAAAACCTAAACCTAAATAAAATAAAAAATAAAATAAAATTAAAAACTAAATTAAAACTAAACCAATACCTAAAAATAAAATAAAATAAATTAATAAAAATAAATTATAATAAAATATTTAAACCCTATAAAACTAAAAAAAATAAAATAAACATAAGAATATAAAAAACCTAAATAAATTAAAACTAAACTAAAAAAAAAATAAACCAAAATAAAATAATAACTAATAAAACCTAAACCTAAAAGATAAAACTTAAAAATAAATAAAAAATAAAACCTAAACCCTAAATTAAATAAAACAAAAATTAAAATAAAAATAAATTTAACAAAATATAATTAACCTAAACCAAAAATAAAATAAATTAAACTAAAATAAATAAAAATAAACCTAAACCAAAAATAAACTAAACCTAAACCCTAAACTAAATAAACAATAAACTAAAAATTAACCTAAACCTAAACAAAAAAAAAATAAAACCTAAAAAATATAAAATAAACTAAAACATAAACCTAAAAAAAATAAATAAAATCTAAACCTAAAAAAAAAACCTAAACAAAAAAATAAAATAAAATAAAAAAACTAAAAAAATAAACATAAACCTTAACCTAAACCAAAAAAAATTAACTAAAAGAAAACCTAAACTAAATAAATAAACCTAAAATAAATAAACTAAAATAAGTAAACTAAATTAAATAAAATAAAATAAAATAAAATAAAATAAATAAAAAATAAACTAAATAAACCTAAACCTAAATAATTTAAACCTAAACCCAAAAAACCTAAAACCTAAACCCTAAATCATAAATGCTAAACCATAAACCCAAAACCCCAAACCCTAAAACTAACCCTAAACCTAAACCTAAACCTAAAATAAAATAAAAATAAAATTTAACTATAAAATAAACTTAAACCTAAACCTAAAACAAAAAAAAATAAAGTAAAATAAAAAACCTAAACTAAAATAAATAAACTAAACTAAATTAAAATAAAAAAAATAAATATAAATATAAAAAAATAAAATTAATAAATAAAAAATAAACTAAATAAACAAAATAGAAATGTTGAATCTTAAACTTAAACCAAAATTAAATAAAAAAACCTAAACTAAACCTAAAAAATAAACTAAAACCTAATAAACCCTAAACCTTAAACCCTAAAACCTAAACCTAAACCTAAAACCTAAAAACTAAACCTAAACCCTAAATCCTAAACCTAAAACTAAACTTAAACCCTAAACCACAAATAAACCCTAAACTAAAAACCTAAATCATAAACCTAAACCCTAAAGTAAAATAAAATAAAAATTAAACCTAAACTAAACCTAAACTAAACCTAAACTAAATATAAATAAAATAAAAAAATTAAATAAATAAATAAACTAAACTAAACTAAATAAAATAAAAATAAATAAATAAACTAAAATAAACTAAAATCCTAAATAAAATATAAAATAAAAAAACTATAAAATTAAACTAAACCCTAAACTCCTAAACCTAAACTTAAACCCAATAAACCCAATAAAACCTAAAACCTAAAACCCTAAACCTTAAAACCTAAACCCTAAAACAAACTAAACTTAAACCTAAAACTCTAAACCTAAAACTCTAAACTAACCTAAACCCTAAACCCTAAAACCTAAACCTAAACCCCTAAACTAAACTAAATTTAAACCTAAACCTAAACTCTAAAATAAATTTAAACCTAAACTAAACTAAAACCTAAAAAAACCCTAAACTAAATAAACTAAATTAAACTAAACCTAAAATAAAAATTAAACCTAAACTAAACCTAAATAAACCCTAAACTATAAACCTAAACCTATACTTAAACCCTCCCTAAACCTAAACTTAAACCCTAAAACTAACCTAAACCTAAATCATAAACCTCTAAACTTAAACTCTAAACTTTAAAACCTAAACTCAAAATCCTAAATAAAAATTAGAATAAAATAAACCCTAAACATTAAACCCTAAAAACACTAAACCCTAAACCTAAACCCTACACCCTAAACCCTAAACACTAAAACTAACCCTAAACCCTAAATCCTAAACCTACAACACTAAACCAACAACCCTAAACCATAAACCCTAAACAAAATAAAACTCAAAACCTTAAACCCTAAACCCTAAACCCTAAACCCTAAACACTAAACCCTCAAAATCCTAAACCCTAAAGCCTAATGCTTCAACCCTAAACACTAAACCCTAAACCTAAACCTTAAACTCTAACCCTAAATTATAAACTGTATACCCTAAACCCTAAACTCTAAACCCTAAATAAAATAAAAATAAAAGAAAATTAAAGAATAAGCATAAACCTAAACCTAAACCTAAAAAATAAACTAAAATAAAAAACCTAAACTAAAATCAATAAACTTAAAATAAATAAACTAAATAAAATAAAATAAAAAATAAACCTAAATCAAAATTAAATATAAAATAAACTAAAATAAAAAAATAAATTCAATAAACCTAAACCTACTGCTTACTTAATTTTATTTTTATAAAAACTAAATCGTAAACCCTAAAATAAACCCTAAACCCTAAACTTACAACCCTAAACCCTAAACCCTAAAAAACCCTAAATTCTAAATCTTAAATAAAAACATGAAAAAAAAACACAAACCCTAAATCTTAAACCCTAAACCCTAAAACCAACCCTAAACCCTAAACCCTAAAACTAACCCTAAACCCTAAAACCTACAACCCTAAATCGCAAACCCTAAACCCAAAACCCTAAACCCTAAACACTAATCCCTAAAAACCTAAAAACCTAAACCTAAACTAAATAAAACCTAAAAGTAAAATAAATAAAAAAACTTAAACCTAAATAAAATAAAAGAATAAAATAAAATAAAAACCTAAACTAAAACCTAAACCTAAACCTAAACCTAAAAAAAAATAAAGAAAATAAAATAAAAACAAAACTAAAATAAAATAAATAAAAACTTAAACTAAACTAAAAAATAAAAAACCTAAATAAAATAAAAACTAAACCTAAAATAAAAATAAAATAAAATAAAAACTAAATAAAAACCTAAACCTAAAAAATAAACCTAAAAATAATCTAAACCTAAAAAAAAATAAACAATAAAACCTAAACCCTAGGAAAAAAAATCCTATACCTAAAATAAAAATAAAATAAACCTAAGCCTAAACTAAAATAAATAAAAGCTAAACCCAAACATAAACTCTAAATAAAAAAAAATAAACTAAAAGTAAACCTAAAGCTAAACTAAAAAAATAAAACCAAAAAAAAAATCTAAAACCTAAACCTAAAAATAAAAAAATAAAACCTAAACCTAAAAAATAAAATAAAAATAAAACAAAACTAAAAAAATAAATGTAAACCTAAACATAAACCTAAAAAATAAACTAAAATAAAAAACCTAAATTAAAATCAAAAAAACTAAAATAAATAAACTAAACCAAATAAAAATAAAAATAAATTGAGATAAAAATAAAAAATAAAATAAACTAAAATAAATAAAAGATAAACTAAATATACCTAAACCTACTAGTTTACTTAATTTAAAAAAAGGAAAGTAATAAATAAATAAAAACCCTAACACAAAACCCTAACACTAACCCTAAACTCTAAACCCTAAACCCTAAACCCTGAACCCTAAACCATGAACCCTAAACCCTAAGCCCTAAATGCTAAACCCTAAACCTTAAGCTAACCCTAAATCCTGAATCATAAACCTAAACCTCAAAAACCCTAAACCATAAAGCCTAAACACTAAGCCCTAAACCCTAAACCTTAACCCTACATCCTAAACCCTAAAACCTTAATCCTTAAACTCTAAACCCTAAAAAACCTGAAAACCTAAACCTAAATTAAATAACTCATAAAAATCAAATAAAAAACCCTAAACATAAATAAAATAAAAATATTAAATTAATTTAAAAATAAACAATAAATAAACCTTAACCTAAACTAAAAAATAAAACCTAAAAATAAACCTAAAATAAAAACCTAAACCTAAACCTAAAAATAAAAAATAAAAATAAAACCTAAACCTAAAAAAAAAATCAACTAAGAAATAAACATAAATCTAAACCTTAACTTAAAAACTAAACTAAATTATAAAACCTAAACTAAAATAAATAAACCTAAAATAAAAAATCTAAACTAAACAAAAATAAAAAATAAACTTAGATAAAAATAAAAAATAAAATAAACTAAAAAAATAAAAAATAAACTAAATAAACTAAATAAACTAAACTTATTGATTAACTTAATTTTTTATTTTAAAAAATTATCCTAAACTTTAAACCCTAAACCTTAAAACTAACCCTAAATCTTAAACCCTAAACCTACAACACTAAACCTACAACCCTAAAAAACCCTAAACCCTTAACCTTAAACCCTAAGCCATAAACCCTAAACCCTAAACCCTAAACCAAATCCCTAAACCCTAAAAGCATAATCCCTAAAAGCATAAAACCCTAAACCCTAAACCCTAAACCAGAAACCATAAGCCTAAACCTAAAGTAACTAAATAAATTAAAAAATAAACATAAATCCTAAACCTAATAAACCTAAACTTAAACCTAAACCCTAAGAATGGGTAGAACTTTGACAGAACACCACCACAACCAAGCTCGCCTAGATCCAAGGTGGAGAAAGTTGAAGGTGGTTATCGCAGTGGTGGAGAATCTGGAGGTGGTGGATCTGAGGTGGTGGTCTGAGTGGTTATGGAGGGAGGAGCATATAGTGGTTATGTGGCTGAGGGAGAGATCGGATCGATGGTGGATCCCGCTACGAGAGGCTGCTTATGATGGGAACCGAGAAATCAAGAACTCGATCTGACTGCTTATGGAACTTTTGGTTTTTCTATGCGTGCTCATTTTTTATTTATGTCACTACTTTTGTCATAAAAATCTTGGTGTGTTACTTGGTTGATGAAATAAAAAAAGAAGAAATGTTGAATCTGAATTTGTTCTCTATTAAAATAAAATGAAACCAAAAACCCTAAACCCTAAACTAAAATGTGAACCCTAGACCTAAAACCTAAACCGTCAACCCTAAACCTTAAACCTTAAACCCTAAAAACCCTAAACCTTAAGCCCTAAACCCTAAATCCTAAAACTGAAACCCTAAACCCTAAACCCTCAACTAACCCTAAACCCTAAACCCAAACCCTAAAATGCTAAAAACCTAAACCTAAACTATATAAAATTTTAAAATAAAATAAATACAAAAACTTAAACCTAAATAAAAAATAAAATAAAAATAAAATAAAAACTTAAACCTAAAACAAAAAAAATAATAAAAAATAAAAAAACTAAACTAAAATAAAATAAATAAAAACCTAAACTAACTAAAAAATGAAAACCTAAAATAAAACTAAATCTAAAATAAAATAAAATAAACCTAAAATAAAATAAAATAAATAAAACTAAATAAAACCTAAACCTAACAAATAAACCAAAAAATATATAAAATAAAACCTAAACCCTAAACCAAAAAAAACCTAAACCTAAATAAACATAAAATAAACTTAAACCTAAACTAAAATAAACTAAAATAAATAAATACCTAAACCTAAACCTAAAATAAACTAAACATACACCTAAACCTAGACTAAATAAAATAAAATAAACTAAAAATGAACCTAAACATAAACTAAAAAAATACCTAAAAATAAACCTAAAACCTAAACCTAAGAAACTAAAATGGAAATCTAAACCTTAACCTAAAAATAAAAATAAAACCTAAACATAAAAAATAAAATAAAAATAAAACTAAATTAAAAATTAGACTTAATCTAAAACCTAAACCTAAAAAATAAACTAAAATAAATAAATAAAAAATAAATAAATAAAACTAAATAGAAATAAAAATTGACTAAATAAACTTTAACCTACTAGTTTACTTAATTAATAAAAAATACAAAATATAAAAAACCCTAAACCCTAAACCCTAAACCTTAAATCTACAACCCTAAATCCTGAATCCTAAACCCGAAAAGCCTAAACCCTAAACCCTAAACCCTAAATCCTAAACCCTAAAAACCTAAAAACCTAAACCTAAACAAAATAAAACCTAAAAATAAAATAAATAAAGAACTTAAACCTAAATAAAATAAAGAAAAGAAAAACTTGAACTAAAACTAAAACCTAGACATAACCCAAAACCTAAACCTAAATGTAATTCTAAAAAAAATAAAATAAAAAATAAAAACTAAAATAAAATTAAATAAATGAAAACGTAAACCAAATAAAAAATAAAATAAACATATAAATAAAAAACAAAAATAAAATAAAAACTAAACATAAAGTAAAAAAATAATCCTAAAATAAAATAAAATAAAACAAAATAAAATCCTAAACCTAAAAAATAAACTAGAAATAAATAAAAATAAAACTAAACCCTAAACTAAAAAAACACTAAACCTAAAATAAACAAAAAAAATAAACCTAAACTAAAATAAATAAAACCTAAATGTAAACCTAAAATAAACTAAACCTAAGCTAAATAAAATAAAATAAACTAAAAGTTAACCTAAACCAAACTAAAAAATAAAACCTAAAATAAAAACCTAAAACCTAAACCAAAAAAAATAAAATAAAAACCTAAACATAAACATAAAAATAAAAAATAAAACTAAACCTACAAAAATAAAATAAAAATAAAACTAAACTAAAAAATAAACCTAAAGCTAAACCTACAAAATAAACTAAAAAAACCTAAACTAAAATAAATAATAAAATAAATAAACCAAACTAAATAAAACTAAAAATAAACCTAAATAAAAATAAAAATGAAAATAAAATAATATAATTTTAAAATAAACTAAATAAGCATAAACCTACCGGTTAATTTAATTTAATTTTTTTTAAAAAAAAACCTAAACCCTAAATCTACACCCTAAACTTACAACCCTAAACCCTAAACAACCCTAAACCCTAAAATACTCTAAACCTTAAACCCTATACCCTAAACCCTAACCCTAAATCCTAAACCCTAAAACCCTATACCCTAAACCCTAAATCGTAAACCCTAAACCCTAAACCCTAAACCCCAAACCTTAAACCTAAACCTAAAGTAACTAAATAAATTAAAAAATAAACTTAAACCCTAGAACATAATAAACCTAAACCTAAACCTAAACCCTAATAATGGGCAGAACCTTGATGGCAGGAACATCACTATTAATTAGGGTCAGTCTAGATCTGATGGTGGTGGTGAAGGCAGAGGCGGAGGTGATGGTTATCACAGTGGTGGCGAGGGATCTAAAGGTGTTGGTGGATATTGAGGTGGTGGTCAAAGAAGTGGTGGTTTTGGAAGTGGAGCAGGATAGTTGTGGTGGTGGAGGGAGAGATCGAGATATGATGGTGGATCCGCTACTGAGAGATCAAGGTGGTTCATGGGAACTAAAAAATTGAAGAACTATCCGATCTATTGCTTATGGAACTATGTCTTTATACGATTCTAGTTATCTAGATTTTGATTTACTCTATGCGTGCTCATTTTTTATCTATGTCATTGCTTGTGTCATAGAAAACTTAGTGTGTTACATAGTTGATGAAATCAAAAAGAAGATGTGTTGAATCTGAAGTTGTTCTCTATTAAAAAAAACCAAAAAACCTAAGCCATAAAGTAAAACTTGAATCATAGACATATAACCTAAACCCTAAACCATAAAACCCTAAACCCTAAACCCTAAACCCTAAAACCTAAACTCTAAACCCTAAAACCTAAACCCTAAACCCTAAACCTAAAAACCCTAAAGACTAAACCCTATACCCTAAAGCCTAAAGCTTAAAGATTAAACCCTAAACCCCAAAACCAAATCTAAATGCTCAACTAAACCTAAACCCTAAAAACCTAAACCTAAACTAAATAAAACCTATAATTAAAATAAATAAATAAGCTTAAACCTAAAAAAAAATAAAAAAATAAAAAAAATAGAAACCAAAACTAAAACCTTAACCTAAACCTAAACCTAAACCTAACCCTAAACCTAAAAAGAAAATAAAATAAAAAATAAAACTAAACTAAATTAAAATAAATAAAAACTCTAAACTAAACTAAAAAAATAAAAAACCTAAATCAAATAAAAATTAAACCTAAAATAAAAATAAAATAAACCTAAAATAAAATAAAATAAATTAAATTAAAATTAAAACAAAATTAAAACATAAATCTAAAAAATAAACCTATGAATAAAACCTAAAAATGAATAGACAATGAAACCTCAACCCTAAACTAAAAAAAAACCTAAACTTAAAATAGAAATAAAATAAACCTAAACCTAAACAAAAGTGAAATAAACTAAAATAAATAAAACCTAAACCTAAACCTAAACCCTAAATAAAATAAAATAAACTAAAAGTAAACCTAAACCTAAACAAAAAATTAAAACCTAAAACCTAAAACCTAAACCTAAAAAATAAAATAAAAATTGAAACCTAAACTTTGAAATAAAAAAATAAAACCAAAACAAAATAAAAATAAGACTAAACTAAAATAAAAACTTAAACCTAAAAAATAAACTAAAATAAAAAACCTAAACTAATTAAATAAACTAAACTAAATAAAAATAAAATAAACCGAAATAAAAATTTAAAATAAATAAAAAATAAACTAAATAAACTTAAACCTACTAATTTACTTAATTTAAAAAAATTAAAAAAAAAACCCTAACCCTTAACCCTAAATCCTAAAACTAACCCTAAACCCTAAACCCTAAAGCTTAAAACCCTAAACCCTGAACCTTAAACCTTAAAATAACCCTAAACCCTAAACCCTAAACCTTAAACCCTAAAAACTCTAAAGCCTAAATACTAAACCCTAAACTCTAAACCCTAATCATAAACCCTAAACCCTAAAACCCTAAACCCTAAAATTTTAAACCCTAAAAACATAAAACCTAAACCTAAACCAAAACTAAAAAAAACTTAAAAATAAAATAAATAAATAAACCTAAATAAAAAAATAAAATAAAAAAATAAACTAAAAATAATCCTAAACCTAAAGTAAAAAAATAAAACCTAAAAATAAACCTAAAATAAAAACATAAATCTTAAACATAACAAAATAAAATAAAAGCCTAAACCTAAACCTAAAAAAAAAACTAAAACTAAAAAACAAAATAAAAATTAAACTCAACTAAATAATAAAAATAAACCTAAAAAGTAAATTAAAATAAAAGACCTAAACTAAGATAAATAAACCTAAAATAAATAAACTAATCTAAATAAAAAAATAAGCCTAAATAAATATAAAATAAAATAAACAAAAATAAATAAAAAAATAAACTAAATAAACTAAACCTACTCAATTTTTAATTTTAAAAAAATTCTCCTAATCCCTAAACCCTAAACCCTAAACCTACAACTCTAAAAAACCCTAAACCTACAACCCTAAGAAACCCTAAACCCTAAATGCTAAAAGCATAAACACTTAAAGCATAAAACCCTAAACCCTAAACCCTAAACCCTAAACCCTAAACCCCAAACCCAAAACTTAAACATAAAGTAACTAAATAAATTGAGAAATGAACCTAAACCCTAAAACTTAATAAACCTAAACCTAAACCCTAAGAATGACGGCAGAACATCACCTTCAACCAGGCTGCCTAGATCTGGGTGGAGGCAAAGAGGTGGTGATTATTGTAGTGGTGGGGATCTGAGGTTTGGTGGATATGGAGGTGGTAGTAGGAGCCATGATTATGGAGGGATGATGGAGGTTACAAACATGGTGAGGAGGGAGAGATCGTATGTTGGTGGATCCCGCTACTGAGAGGCCTGTGGTTTTGATGGGAACTGAGAAATAAGAACAATGATGATCTATCGCTTATAACTATGTCTTTATAATAGAGACTATTTTAGTTATGGGTTTTGATTTTCTATGCTTGCACATTTTGATCTATGTCCTGTGTCTTAAAATACTTGGTGTCTTATTTGGTTGATGAAATCAAAAAAGAAGAAATTTGAATTTGTTCTCTCAAAAAAAAAACCTCATAACCATAAACCCTAAAGCCTAAACCTCAACCCTAAACTAACCTCAAACCTGCTAACCTAAACCCTAAACCCTAAACTAACCTCAAACCCTATGCTAACCCTAAACCTAAACACTAAACCCTAAACCCTAAACCCTAACCCTAAACCCTAAAACATATGTCTTTATAGTAGAGACAATTCTAGTTATCAAGAACCTATGTCTTTACAGTAGAGATGATTCTAGTTATCAAGGATTTTTTATTTTCTCTATGCGTGCTCATTTCTTATCTATGTCATCGTGTCTAAAAACATTGTGTTATTTGTTTGATGAAATCAAAAGAAAAATGTCAATCTAAATTTAGTCTCTGTTAAAAAAAAACCTTAAACCTTAAACCCTAATCTTAAACTAAAACTTATACCTAAACCTAAACCCTAAACCCTAAATCATAAAATATCCTAAACCCTAAACCTTAAACCCTAAACCCTAAACCTAAAACATTAACCCTAAACCCTAAACCCTAAAAGCATAAACCCTAAAACCTTAAACCCTTAACCTTAAACCTAAACCTAATCCTAAATCTAAATCATAACCCTAAACCCTAAACCCTAAACCCTAAACCTTAAATTTAAACCTCAAGTAACTAAATAAATTAAAAAATAAACCTAGAACCTAAAACTTAATAAACGTAAACCTATACCTAACCCTAAACTTATACTTGAAAGCATTTGATGGGAACTAGAAATCAAGAACCAATTTGATCTACTACTTACAAAACTATGTCTTTACAATAGAGACAGTTCTACTTATCTAGGATTTTTGATTTGCTCTATGCATGCTCATTTTTTATTTATGTCATCACTTATGTCTTAAAAAACATGGTGTGTTATTTGATTGATGAAATTGAAAAGAAGAAATGTTGAATATCAATTTATTCTCTATTAAAAAAAACTTGAAACCCTGAACCCTAAACCGTAAACTAAAACTTATACCCTAAACCCTAAGCCCTAAAAGACCCTAAACCATAAACTTTAAACCCTAAACCCTAAACCCCAACCCTAAACCCTAAACCCTAAACCTATCTAAACCTTAACAAACTAAATAAATTCAAAAATAAACCTAAACCCTAAAACCTAATAAACTTAATCTTAAACCTAAACCCTAAGAATGGGCAGAACCTTGACGGAAGGAAATTCACTATCAACCAGGCTTAGTCTAGATCAGGGAGGTGAGGTGGTTGTAGGTAGTGGGGATCTAGAGGTGGATAGAGGTGGAGCAGCAGGGTCATGGAGGCGGAGGAGACAAAGAGTTATAGGTGGTGGCGAGGGAGAGATGGGAAATGATGTATCCCGCCACCGGAGAAGCCTCTGGTTTGATGGGAACTAGAGAAATCAAGAACTGGAATTGATTTACTATGTAACTGTCTTTGGAGAGACAGCTTCTAGTTATCTAAGGTTTTGATTTGCTCTATTTGTTTTTTTTTGATCGCATCGCTGTGTTTAGAAACTCATGTGTTACTTGGTTGATGAAATTGAAAAGAAGAAATGTTGAATCAATTTGTTCTATTAACAAAAAACCAAAAACCCTAAACCCTAAACTTGAACTAAAACCTAAACCCTAAACCTTAAGCCTAAACCCTAAAATCCCTAAACCCTAAACCCTAAACCCTAAAACCTAAACCCTAAACCCTAAACCATAAAACCTGAAACCCTAAACCCTAAACCATAAACATTAAACCTTAAAACCTACAACCCTAAACACTAAACCCTAAACCCAAAACCCCAAACCCTAAACCCTAAACCATAAACCCTAAAAACATAAAAAATACACATAATAATAAAATATATAAAAAAACCAAACCTAAACATAAAAAAAATAAAAATAAAAATAAACTAAAGTAAAATAAATACAAACCTAAACTAAACAAAAAAATAAAATAAAGTTAAGAATAAAAAACCTAAATAAAATAAAAACTAAACATAAAATAAATATAAAATAAAATAAAAGAAATGTTAAATAAAAATCTTAACGTCAAAATAAAACCTAAAAAAAATAAAAAATAAAACCTAAATCCTAAACTAAAAAAAACATAAACCTAAAATAAAAATAAAATAAACAAAATAAAATAAACCTAAACCTAAACAAAAATAAACTAAACTAAAATAAATACAACCTAAACCTAAACCTAAACTAAAATAAACCTAAAACTAAACTTAAACTAAATAAAATAAAATAAACTAAAAATAAACCTAAACCTAAACTAAAAAGAAAACCTAAAAATAAACTTAAAATAAAAAACCTAAAACCTAAACCTTAAAAAATAAAATAAAAACCTAAACCTAAATTAATGAATAAAAAATAAAACCTAAACCTAAAAAATAAAATAAAAATAAAACTAAACTAAAAAATAAGCATAAACTTAAACCTAAACTTAAAAAATAAAATAAAATAAAAAACCTAAATTAAAATTAATAAATATAAATTAAATAAACTAAACTAGATAAAAATAAAAATAAACCTAAATAACAAAATAATAAAATAATAAAATAAAATAAACTAAACCTAATTTAATAAAACCCTAACCTAAACTAAACAACCAAAACCATAAACCTAAACAAACTAAACCTAAAAAAACCTAAATTTAAACCTAAACTTAAACCTTATGACCTAAACTAAATTAACCCTAAATCTAAACTATAAACTTAAACCTAAACCCTAAACCCTAAACCTAAACTCCTAAACTCTAAACTAATCTAAACTCCTAAACCCTAAACCCTAAACTTAAATACCCTAAACTCTAAACTCTAAACCTAACCTTAAACTATAAACTAACTAAACCCTAAACTCCTAAACCTAAACTAAAACCCTAAACCCTTAAACCCTAAACCTTAAACCTTAAACTAACACTAAACCCTAAAACCTAAACCTGAAAAACCCTAAACCCTAAAGCATGAACCATAAACCCTAAACTAACCCTAAACTATAAGCTAACCCTAAACCTAAACCCTAAACCCTAAACCCTAAACCTTAAAACCCTAAACCCTAAACCCTAAGCCCTAAATCATAAACCCCAAACCCTAAACCCTCAACCCTCAACCCTAAACTCTAAACTAACCCTAAACCTAAACCCTAAACTAACCCTAAACCCTAAGAATGGGTAGAACCCTGATGATAAGAACATCACGAACTCAGTTAGGCCCAGATCTGGACGAGGCAAAAGTGGAGGCTGTTGTCCTGGTGGTGGGGATTTGGAGGTGGTGGTCGAGAAGGTGATGGTTATCAGGAGGGAGGAGCTGAGGTTACATGGGACGAGAGATTGGGGATATGATGGTGGATCCTTCTACTCGAGAGGTGGGGTGGTTCTGATCAAAACTAAAGAAACTGAAGAATAGTTAATCCGATCTCCATCTTATGGAATAGTGTGGAAACTAGAGAAACTGATGGTGGATCCCTAAACCTAAAACCTAAACCCTAAACCCTAAACTAAAACCATAAACTCTAAACCCCAAACCCTAAACTCTAAACACTAAACTTTAAACCCTAACCCTAAACTCTAAACCCTAAAACCCTAAACCCTAAACCCTAAACCTCAAACCCTAAAACCATAAACCTTAAATGCTAAAACCTATAACCCTAAACCCTAAATCCTAAACCCTAAACTCAAAATCCTAAACTAACCCTAAACCCTAATCTAACCCTAAACCCTAACCCTAAACCATAAAACCTAAACCTTGAATAAAGATGTCATTAGGAGTATATCTAAAGAATGACCTAATCCTAACATAGTTATGGTAGATAAAGAAAATGTCTTCAAGAGACTTTCCCTAAACTATTATAGATTTGAATACCCTAAACCCTAACCAAAATCATATTATAATATTATATATTATAGTATAATGTAGTATCATATATTTGAGCATGTAATGATGTGTCTTTGGATGTTATAAGTTGTTTTGAAATGTTTTTCTATATTATTGTATTGTGCCCTATAGTCTATATTAATATAAATTATAAATATATTAATTTAATAAATTAGATGATGAAATTTGTTAAATTTGATGTGGGAGTTAGGTTGTAGTACCAAAGGTGTGCTACACCTCAGTCTAAAAAAGTAAGATTTTTTGTTCAAAATAAATATTATATAGCATAGTATAGCATCTTATATAATAAATATATTATTCGCGGCATTTTAAATCATTTTAGTATTTTACAATCATATAGTCTAGCCTATACTAGCATTATTTATAAAAATGTTGATTTAGACTTTAAAATGGTGGAATTTGGCCAAAGTCATAATAGGAAGAGCATGGCATCATAATATATTATTTCAATTTAAAATATGTAAGTGATACGATTAAAATATATAATTTTTTTATTGTCTAGACTAATTTTATGATTTTTTATCTTAAACAATCCCATGTGATGTGATTTGCAATATAATATAATATATTATGTTATAGTGTTTATAATATAGGATGCCATAACATAGTGTATCATCATGCATTATAGCACCATTGTGTATTACTACTTTGTTTAGCATATTTTAGTTTGTGATAGTATGATGTAGTAGAGTTTGTAATGGTATAATTCATAAACATTTGATTTTGAGAATGGGATTTGGCCAAATTTAAGGTAAGCTTTAGGGAACATTATTGTGTATGGGTGTCTCATTTAATCAAAAGAATGGAATTTTGCATCCAAAATAAATGTTCATTTTTTCAACCAAATTTTATAAATTTTTTGCTTAAAGTGACTCGCTTTAATGTAAAAGATAATATATTATATGAAAGCATACTAAAATATAATGTACATAACAATATAACTTCACAAATATATGAATGTGGTGGTGTGTTACTAAATGTTATTGTACATTTTAGTATGTTTTACTTTTGTTATAACACATTACATCAAAACTCACAAAAATGTTAATTTGAAGGTTAAGATGGATGTTTGACCAAATTCATGGCACACACCAAGAAGCAACACCAAAATTATGGTATTTTGTACCATTTCTAATAATAAAAATAACACTTTTGCATCCAAAATGAACATTATTCATATTTTGAAAAAAATTATATTAGTTGTTCCTTTAAGTGATTCTAATGAGGTGTAATGTTAGATAATATATTATATTATAACAAATTATAATTTAACATTATATATTATAATATAATATAGTTAATTCACATATAATATGTTTAGCATGGTATTGTATAATTAGTTTGAGCTTGCACCATCATAAATCATAAAATGTTGATTATAATGTTAATATGATATAATTTGAATGAATACATTGTTTTGGTTAAAAGGTGTTAAGAGAAGAAATAAGATTTGATGAGAATTCCATCAAGGACATTAGATGAGATCTACATGATATGACATGAATTTGCATTGATGAAAGGTTTGAATTTGAGATTATATGACTTATCAAAGAAGATAGAAGAATAATCCATGTGATAAGGAAATGTGTGTATGTGGAGGCATATTCAGAGATCTCAAGTGGGGATTGGATATGACATGTGAGGGTCTATGTTGAGGCATAGTTGAAAAAATGCTATGGATAAGGTTTGAATTTGATGATTATATGACTTATCGAAAGAAGATGAGGATAAGAATCTTTAATCAAAAGATTAAGATTGAATTGACAATTTTTGTTTTAATTGATGTGGAGGCATATTTGCTAGAGATCAAGTCCATTGGGGACGTATATGACCATTATAGGGAAGCAGCTATTCGGGATTGGGATTTGAGTTTGATTTCATTTGATTTGGGGATGTATCTATTGGGAATAAGAGTTTGGATTTCTTTGATTTTACTCTACCGGGAGTTGGTTTAATGCACTTTGGGTTAGTTTTGAATTTGATTTGTTTGTTGACTTTTTTATATATGATTTAGGTCGCACTGGAGAAGGGTGTGATTTAACTCCATTGGAGAAAATCAATTTAATTTGAGATGATAGGACCTTGTCAATGCGATAGACCCACTGAGAAGGGGCTATATTAGCCTTGACCATCCTCGTTTACAAATCCAAGGGGATAGTCTACAAGTTGTAGAGCTAGCCAACCTAAGGGGTTGCCTCTGCAATGGTTATGCTAGGAAGAAGGCATAGACTTACATCTTCTAAAGTGAGGAACAACGCTTGACATGTTGGATGCACAACAAATCAAACACCTAGGAACTACCGAGTGAATGTCACGGGACTTATGTCAACTCAAAAGATTAATTTTATCTTAATTTCATGTGATTTGATATGTTTATTTAGTATAGTTTTTTTCAAATTGAGGGCATATCCACTGGGGATGTGAGCTCAATAAAATTTAATAGATTTAATTTATGAACCATGTCAATGTGGATGGATCCACCGAGAAGGGCTATATTGGACTTTCTTATCTCGATTTACAAATCCAAAGGGATAGTCTACCAGCTTTGGGGCAGAGCTAGCCAACCTAAGGGGTTGCCTTTTGGTGTGCAACGTATAGGAAGAAGGCGAAGACTTACATCTTCTAAAGTAGGGAACAACTGGGTGACTGGTAGCAAACAAATCCAACCTGACTTAGGGGCAACTACTAAGTGAATGCTGCTAGGAACTTATATCAACTCAAGAGTTGTCATGCGATTCCTATAGGGAGTCATATGCCCTTAAGATAGATGCCCGCTGGGAATAGGTATGGCTAGAGGTGTCCTCCTAATCCATAAGTGAATATATATTTTGTTTATATGTTTGTGGACCTTATGGTGTTGGATGGACCACATTAAGAAGGTTATGTACCGACTTATCTCAAATTTAGACCAAGGGAGAATCTACATCCATAGGATGAATTCTCCAACCACGGGTGGTTAGAAAGGGAACATCCAATCCTTTAGTAACCCGGTAGCATCTAAATGGGGTCAAAGGACGCGTGATCCAAGTATAATGTCCACAAGAGTGTTGTTGGGTGTTATCTTGACCTCTAAAAAAGAAAGATGTATGGTGGGCTACTCATGAGAAAGTATAGCTGACTTACATCTGCCATGAGTGGTGTATCCTAAGGTGCGAGAACCAACCAACCAAAGGTGTATCCATTAGTATGAGTGGTGTATCTTTTAGCATAATGAAAACTAACCAACCTATGGTGCCGGTGTCCAACGATCAATCCGGAAAGAAAGCGTGTAAGCTTACAACTTTCCAAGTGGAACTTATCATCGGATTGTCTATCATTGATGGGGCAGATGCTATTTGACCTAAAGTGACTACTAAGCAGGGAGCCCCGAGGAAGTACTGGACCTACTAAACTTGAAGCAGTCAGGAGGGAAGGAGCCACTAGGGGGCTTATCCTGAACCTCAAATATACTTGACCCAGTTAGTGAACAAAGGTTAATCCAAGAAGAAAGTATAGCAGATTGACATCCTCTTAAACCAAGCCAACATGAGGTAGCTTACCAGCCATGCAGTAAAGCCTACCAAACTAACTAGGTGCTTGTTAATGTGCAGTGGCCAAGTAAGAAAGGAACGAGTAGCAGACTTACATCCTCCAATGAAAGAAGACCACTGGGGTGACACAATAGCAAGGTAGCACATTAGCCCGACCTAGAGCAACTACTAAGTGAGTGCCGCTGGGGGCGTTATCTCAACTCAGAGTAGCACGAGATAAAAGATATGTGTTTATTTTATATGTTTGTGTGTAGTTTGTGTTTGTGTTTTGTCAATGAAGAATAGGACACCACTCTGGTTCCTTACACCTACCTTAAACACATTCTGGTCGATTTGCAAATAAGAATACTTTTAACATGGAAGAGATTGAATTCAAAATGTAATTTTCATTGATGATAATTATTTTCCAACATGATTTATATTATTTCTTTAAGTAGAGCCCGTTGATTGGAAGCATTGGGCACTTTCACTTATGAATAATAAGCTGATAAGATCCTCCTTGGTAGGCCTTCTCTGTGGCAAAAGAGCCTTCTCAAGTGGGTTCAAACATGCCTCCCATCTAACGATGGGTAACAATCAGTCTCCTTAAAAATAAAATAAGGTCTCTTACTTGAAAAACTCTAGGATGGACCAACTTGTTGTGAGCTTGAATCATTTTAGCTTTATACAACTTGAGATTTTGGCATGCCCAGTATCTCTCCTCCAAACCTTGAGCTCTTCTAACTGAAACTTAGCATTCTACTTTATTGTTATCTTGCAACCCACAGCTATCCTTAGTGATGGGAGTTAGACTTCTAATGGTAGAACGGATTTGGACCCAAACACTAAAGAGAAAGGAGTAGATTGAGTTGGAGTTCTATATGTGGTGCGGTAGGCTCACAAGGCTTCAACTAATTGTTTATGCCATTGTTGCTTACTATTGTAGAGTGTCTTTTCAGTATTTGGATAAGAATGTTGTTAAAGACTTCTGCTAAGCCATTTACCCATTGGTAGTTGAAGGTAGAATATCTCAAATCTATGCTATGTCTCTGGAAAAATTTGTTGATCTCCGTGCTCTTGAATGTAATACCATTATCATAAATAATTCATCGAGATGCTCCGAACCTATATAAGATATGGATCCTAAAAAATTGGAGCATATGCTAAGCTGTGACCTCTATGAGTAGAATCTCCTTTGCCCATTTGGAAAGTAGTCAGTAGCAGAAAAGATGAACTGATGACTTTTAGAAGAAGGAAGATCAATCAGACCCACTATGTCGGTACCCCAACCCTCGAATGGTCATGAGGCTAATGTAGGATGTAGAATGTTGGGTGGTTGGTGTAGCACGACAACCTAGCCATATCCTTGCAATCTATAATCATCAATGACTAGTAGTATTCTAGTCTCTTGATCTTGGCTTTCATCTTCAAACCGATTGGTTGGCTCCACATAATCTCGAGTGTACCCACAACCTTACGTGATTCATGTTTGTCTAAATAATGTAACAACATACATAATGATCGTCGATAAGTCATCATCCACAGAGCATAGAAAGTGCTTTTGCTTCATCCGATGGGCTTGAGACTTCTCTTGAGGTAGTTTTCCTATTTAGGTAATCCATGAATGGTTGCCTCAAATCTCCTCATCCTTCTTGGAAATGGCAACCTCCCATCAAGAAAGTACTTTTGATGAGTTAAATATCAATAAGGGATAAGACTTGTTTATTTTGGACCTTTATTGAAATGGACTCATCCTCTAGACATGCCAACTCCTTGGCAAGCTTGGCTAAAGCATACGATATGGCATTCTCTCCTCGAGGAATCTTAGAAATCATAACCTTTGGGAATTGGGCCAAGAAATCCATGGTGTAGTTTTGGTAGTGATGGAGCTTGGGCTTTATAACCCTATAAGACCCAGTGATTTGGTTGATAACTAGCTGAGAATCCCTGAAGATGTTGATGTTTTGGATGCTTAGAGTAATGACTAACTCTAGACTGGCAATCAGAGAATCATATTTAGCTTCATTATTATTGCAAGGATTGGACATATGATATGAGAATCTCATCACATCATGGTCCAGAGTTAAGAGAACTGTTTTACCCCTTTCCGGAATAGATTGTGGTTATTCTCTTTGAGAGGAAGCCACAATCAAAGTACATCTCCTGGAATTCTAGTATCCCCTAAGTTCATATTTATTCATCGGGAGATCATCACTAAGCAGAGTCACAGAAAGTGGGTGTAATAAGAAATCTGGTGCTTGTCATTTCACAACAAAGGGGTACAAGTAATGTCAAATGAGAGAGGATCATAGATCATGCCAACCATTTGATAGCCCATGTCATGAGATACTATAGTGGATTGATCTTAGAGATTAAGTTCACCTTATCAAGAAGCATGTTGTGCTGTAGCTTTTGGGATGCAAAGATTAAAGCTAGGCAATGCAACTCAATGGGTGGATAATTAGCCTCAACAGGGATTAGATAATGGCTAAGGTAGTAGAGCACATTTTCCTTCCCTTCATCATTGGCTTGGGCCAACATAGCACCAAGGGAGTCATCTAATGCAATAGTGTAAAGTATGAGCAGCTTGCCCAGGATAGGGGCTGCTAGAATCGATGACATCATCAGGTAATGCTTGATGTCTTCGAAGACATGGTCACACTTGTCACCCCACTTGAACTTGGAAACCTTTTTGACAAGTGCTAATAATGGATGAAATTTTCCTGATAAGTTGGATATAAAGTGTCTTATATATGCCAACCACCATTGGAATAATCTAAGTTGAGTTAAAGTTTTATGGGGTGGAATTTCTAATATCACCTTGATCTTCTCCGGATCAATTTTGATTCCTTGGTGTCAGACAATAAACCCAAGGAATTTCCTTGAAGCTACTCCAAATGCACACTTCAGTGGGTTCATTTTGAGGTTAAATTGTCTTAACTGTTCAAAAACTACTCTGAAGTGAAAGAGATGGTCTTCCTTTTCTCTACTTTTGACCATGACATCATTGACATAGCACTCAACTTGATGATGAATGATTTCATCAAAGATTTGAGTCATA
>CM038218.1:98690561-98749606 GCA_021442155.1 Cymbidium sinense
TTGGGAAGAAATTATACCATTAAAAACACAATTACCAATGTTAGAATCAGTGTTTTGCTCAAGAATTTTAACCACACTCAAGTTATCATTTAAATCCTCATTCTCATCAACTAATGTCAGTAAAGAAGCAAGAATAGACTCATTAGAGAATGAATCATCATTTTTTTCAACCTCTTTGAATTTGGAATTATCCATAATAGGCATATTCTCATGTAAAGAAAGGTTGTCAGGAAAACCATCTTTTTAAACATTATTAGTACCTTTGTCATGGTTGGAATGAGAAGCAGAATCAAAAATTTTAGGAACATCGAAAGATTCCAAAGAATTTGACCTAATATCAACATTTAAGTTATTTGTAGGAACAAAATTAGTTTTATTAACTTTATAAAAAGCTAATTTAGAGTTATGATCATTCAAAATTTTCTTTTTAAGATGCGGGTGAAGAACAAAACACTTTGAATTATCATGACCATGCATGTTGCAATGGGAACAGAAAACTGAAAAATTTTTAGATTCGACCTTTTGTAAATAACCAAACTTTTTAGATCCAATCCAGACCTCCTTAGGATGTTGATTAGATATTTCAAGTTCAACCAATATATGAGCAACAGAGGGACAGGTTCTCACAGTGGTCACTTGATCGATTTTGGAGTGGCTGACCGAAAAGAGCACCGACAGTAAATAAAACTTGGTGGGTAACATAATGTATTTTTATATTTGGAAGAGCTAACCACACAAGAACAATATGTGATTCATCCTTTATATCAAAAAGAAAGACCACTTCAACAAATACATTCAACAGTTAAAGACAAAACTAGGGTTATCGGGTTATCGGGTTTCAATTTTTAGGGTTTGGGGTTTAGATTTTAGTTTAAGTTTAAGGTTTAGGTTTAGGTTTAGGTTTAGGTTTAGGGTTTAGGGTTTAGGTTTAGGTTTTGGGTTTAGGTTTAGGTTAATGTTTAGTTTTGGAGTTTAGTTTTAGTTTGGGTTTAGAGTTTAGGTCAGGTTTAGAGTTTAAGTGTGATATGGAGTTTAGGGTTTAGTGCTTTAGTTTATAGTTTAGGTGTAGGGTTTAAGTCAGTTTAGGTTTTAGGTTTAGAGGGAGGTCATCAGAGCCAGGTTAGGATTGGGTTAGGTTTTTCAGTATAGTGTGAATTAGTGTTAGGGTTTAGGGTAGATTTAGGTTTAGAGTGAGTGTTAGTTATGGTTTAGAAAGTGAATTAGTGTTTAGGGTTTCCATTTTTCTTTAAAAAAAAGTAAACCATTAGGTTTAGGTTTAATTAGTTTCTTTTATATTTATTTAGGTTTATTTTTATTTTATTTAGTTTAGTTTATTTATTTTATTTTTTCATTAGTTTATCTTTAGGATTTGGTTTAGGTTTATGTTTATTTTAGTTTAATTATTTTATTTTATTTTTAAGTTTAGGTTTATTTTTATTTTAGTTTAGGTCTATTTATTTTTATTTAGGTTAGCATTTTAGGTTTTTATTTTAGGTTTATTATTAGGTTTTGTTTTTTATTTTAGGTTTAGGTTTATTTTTAGTTAATTTTATTTTATTCAGTTTATGGTTTAGGTTTAGTTTATTTAAGGATTAGGTTTTATTTATTTAAGTTTAATTTATTTTTGTTTAAGTTTAGGTTTATTTTATTTTTTTTATTTTATTTTTTTTTTAGTTTAGGGTTTAGGTTTTTTTATTTATTTTTAGGTGCATTTTTTATGTTTAGGTTTTTATTTAGTTTTTATTATATTTTATTTTTGGTTTATTTGGTTTTTATTTTATTTAGGTTATTTATTCTTAGGTTTATTTTGTTTTCAGTTAGGTTTTGATTTATTTTATTTTAGTATATTTTTATTAGTTTCTTATTTTTAGGTTTAGGTTTAGGTTTTAGTTTTAGTTTTTATTTTATTCTTTTTCCTTATTTTATTTAGGTTAAGGTTTATTTTATATATTTTATTTCTTAGGTTTTATTTTATTTATGATTAGGTTTTTAGGCTTTTAGGGTTCAAGGTTCAGGGTTTAGGGTTTATGGTTTAGGGTTTTAGGGTTCATGGTTTAGGGTTAAGGTTTATGGTTTTGGGTTTAGGATTTGGTCTTTAGGCTTTAGGATTTAGGGTTTTTAGGGTTTAGGGTTTAGGGTGAGCTTAGGGTTTAGAGTTTTTTCTTAAATTAAGTAAACCGATAGGTTTTTAGTTTATTTTTATTTATTTTCATTTATGTTTATTTTAATTTATTTATTTTAGCTTATTTATTTTATTTTATTTTTTAGGTTAAGGCTTAAGTTTAGGTTTATTTTTAGTTGAGTTATATATTTTTTTTATTTTTTAGGTTTAGGTTTTATTTTTTATTTTTAGGCATAGGTTTTGGTTTAGGTTTTTATTTAATCTTTTTAGGTTTAGATTTAGGTTTTTATTTTAGGCTTATTTTTATGTTCTATTTTTTAGTTTAGATTTTGGTTTATTTTTAGTTTATTTTATTTTATTTAGTTTTGATTTAGGTTTACATTTTATTTATTTTGGTTTAGTTTATTTTATTTTAGGTTTAGGTTTATTTTATTGTTTTTATTTCATTTTTATTTTAGGTTTAGTTTTTTTTAGTGTAGGGTTTAGGTTTTATTTTTTATTTATTTTTAGGTTTTATATTTTAAGCTTTAGATTTTATTTAGTTATTATTTTATTTTATTTTATTTTTATTTTAGGTTTATTTTATTTTTATTTTATGTTTAGTTTTTATTTTATTTAGGTTTTTTTATTCTTAGGATTATTTTTGGATTCTATTTTTTAGTTTATGGTTTAGGGTTTTAAAAAAAATAAGTAAACTGGTAGGTTTTGGTTTATTTAGTTTATTTAGTTTATTTTTACTTTTTTAGCTTATTTTATATTTTTCTAGCTTATTTTATTTTTTATCTTTATTTAGGATTTTTTTTGTTTAGTTTATCTATTTTAGTTTAAGTTTTTTTTTTATTTAAGTTTATCTTTAGGTTTATTTTTTAGTTTAGTTTTATTTTTATTTTATTTTTTGGGTTTAGGTTTTGGTTTAGGTTTTTATTTTATTTTTTTAGGTTTAGATTTTAGGTTGTTATTTTAATTTGTTTTTTAGGTTTTAATTTTTAGTTTATGCATAGGTTTATTTTTAGTTTATTTTAATTTATTTAGTTTAGGTTTAGGTTTAGGTTAAGCTTTATTTATTTTAGTTTAGTTTATTTTAGTTTAGGTTTAAGTTTATTTTATTTTGTTTATTTTATTTTTATTTTGGGTTTAGGTTTATTTTAGTTTATGGTTTAGGTGTTATTTTTTTATTTATTTTTAGGTTCTATTTTTATTTTTATTTTTTAGGTTTAAGTTTTTATTTAGTTTATATTTTTTTATCTTATGTTTATTTTATTTTTATTTTTAGGTTTATTTTATTTTGTTATTTAGTTTAGGTTTTTATTTATTTTATTTTAATTTAGCATTTATTTTCTTTATTATTTTATTTTTAAGTTTTGGTTTAGGTTTAGGTTTAAGTTTATGTTTTAGTTTCAGCTTTTATTTTATTTTATTTTATTTTCTTATTTTGGTTTAGGTTTTATGGTTGTATAGGGTTTATGGTTTAGGGTTTTAGGATTTTGGGTTTTGGGTTTTGGGTTTTGGGTTTTGGGTTTAGTGTTTATGGTTTAGGGTTTTTATGGTTTATGGTTTAGGTTTAAGATTTATGGTTTAAGGTCTTTTAATAGAGTGTAGGGTTTAGGGTTTAGTGTTTAGAGTTTAGGGTTTTAGGGTTTAGGTTTTAGGGTTTAGGATTTAAGGCTTAGGGTTTAGGGTTTAGGGTTTAGGGTTTAGAATTTTAAGGTTTAGGGTTGTAGGTTTAGGGTTAAAATTTTAGGGTTTAAGGTTTAAGGTTTAGGGTTAGTGTTTTTTTTATTCTTTTATTTTTTTTATTTCATTAAGTTAGGTAAAATGGTAAGTTTAGGTTTATGTAGTTTATTTTTTTATTTATTTTAGTTTATTTTAGTTTTTATTTTTATTTAGGTTTATTTTTATTTTTATTTAGTTTTGTTTATTTATTTTAGTTTAGGTTTTTATTTTAGTTTATTTTTTAGGGTTACATTTAGGTTTAGGTTTACTTTTTAGTTTAGTTTTATTTTTATTTTTATTTTCTATTTAGGTTTTATTTTTTATTCTTAGGTTTAGGTGTAGGTTTTTATTTTATTTTTTTAGGTTTAGGTTTTAGGTTTCTATTTTAGGTTTACTTTTAGGTTTTATTTTTTAGTTTTGGTTTAGGTTTATTTTAAGTTTATTTTATTTTTTAGTTTAGGCGTAGGTTTAGTTTATTTTAGGTTTAGGTTTAGGTTTTATCTAGTGTAGTTAATTTTAGTTTAGGTTTATTTTATTTTTATTTTAGGTTTAGGCTTTTTTTTAGTTTAGGATTTAGGTTTTATTTTTTTATTTATTTTTAGGTTTATTTTTTAGGTTTAGGTTTTTATTTAGTTTTTATTTTATATTATTTTAAGGTTATTTTATCTTTATTTTAAGTTTAGTTTTTATTTTATTTAGGTTTTTTATTTTTAGTTTAGTTTAGGTTTTTATTTATTTTATTTTAGCATAGTTTTTTTTATTATAATTTCTTTTTAGGTTTAGGTTTAGGTTTAGGTTTAAGTTTTAGTTTATGTTTTTATTTTATTTTATTTTTTATTCTATTATGGTTATAGCTTTTTTTATTTATTTTATTTTTAGGTTTTATTTAGTTTGGGTTTAGGTTTTTGGCTTTTTAGGGTTTAGGGTTTTGGGTTTAGAGTTTAGGGTTACTTTAAGGTTTAGGGTTTAGGGTGTGGGGTTTAGTGTTTAGGGTTTAGGGTTTTTATTTTTGTATTTAAGGTTTAGGGTTTAGAGTTTTAGAGATTTGGGTTTAAGGTTTAGGTTTGAGGTTTAGGTTTTAGGGTTTAGGGTTTAGTGTTTATGGTTGAGGTTTTAGGTTTAGGGTTCAAGTTTTAATTTAGGGTTTAGGGTTTTTGGTTTTTTTTAACAAAAAATAAATTTAGATTCTACATTTCTTCTTTTTGATTTCATCAACCAAGTAACACACCAAGTTTTCTTAGACACAAATGATGACATAGATAAAAAAATGAGCACTCATAGAGCAAAACAAACTCTAAAGACATAGTTCCATAAGCAGCAGATCGGATCGACTATTTTTTAGATTCTTCAATTCCCATCAAAACCACCTGGCCTCTCGAGTAGTGGGATCCACCATCATATCCCCAATCTCTCCCTCTGCCTCCACCATGACTGTAACCTCCATCACTCCTCCCACCTCTATAACCACCACTGCTCTGACCACCACCTCCATATCCACCAGCACCTCCAAATCCCCCACCACCACTGTGATAGCCTCCGCCTCTGCCTTCGCCTCCACTGCCCGATTTAGACTAAGCCTAGTTAACGGTGATATTCATGCTATCAAGGTTTACATTCTTGGGTTTCTTTAAATCTAAAGTGGGAGAATATTATTGCCAAAAAGATAGGGATACAAGGTCCTTAAAGGGGATAAATCTCTAAACTACTGCTCAAAAAGCTACAATTAGCCTAAAGAGATACATCCCCTGCCTATTATAAGGAAACTAAAGCAACATAAAGAAAAGACTAAAACTAAGAAAGAAATAGCACAAAATTCCAAGAAGGGTAGCCAAAGCCATCTATATCCCAAAATCTTCTAAGAGATGCACAAACCACCTACAACCCCAAAACCTACCACAAACTTGCAAAGAACATAAGATAGAGATTAACATCTAGAAATAAGGATAAGCTAAGTACAAAAAAGGAACAAAATGATTAAAATCTTAGATAAGGCTCTGGCTCAGTCACATTCAGGATATGTGAGAATCCACCTTCAGAAGAAGGGTTACAATCAAATATGGTGCTACTCAAAGGATAATAGGAAACATCCCCATCATAGCCAACTTACCTCAATTAAACCAAATAGCAAACAACCAAGAGCTAGCCAAGTTCCAGTATCTATCATCAAAATTAAATAAGAAACTAACCAGCAAAACATCCAACCAAACCAGAGTGAAGAAGAAACCAACAAGATAGTAGCCAAAAGCACCATCAAAGCCACCCAAAACAAATATAGACCAAAAGGTAAATAACCAAAATTATCGATCTAACAACCAACACATGTAGCCGACCATCGAGCTACTGACCAACCATAGCTTCAAGAAATAATATAAATAACAACAGAGCCAAGAATAGCCAAAGCCACATACAAGTTCATCCCATAATAGAAAGAAATAATAAGTCAATGGGCCATCCATCCAATAGGAAAACACCACAAAAAAAATTTAAAATAACCTCCAGAAAAGGGGAACAAAAAAATAGATGGCAGGTAACAACTCCATAGAGAGTAACTCAGCCCAGGATGGAACAAAGCCCATAGCCAGGCCCAACCAATAATCATGATGCCAGATAGCTAAAAACCAAAACCAAAAGGCTAGAAAAACCACAACCATCAAGCAACCACTAGCCAATAAACCCTCAAAAAAAAAGAGGCTAGGGAAAAAGCAAACAAGTAAGCTCCCAAGCCTGCCAATCACCAGGCCATCCTAAAACCAACATGGTAGGATACCAACAAGAGGTGAGAGCCACCAAAATTAGAGGGCAACCAAAGCTCAGCAATACCAACCAGAAATAATCTCGACCTCCATCAGAAGGAGATATCATTCTTAGAGTTTAGGTTGAGGTTTATTAGGATTTAAGGTTTGGGTTTATTTTTAAATTTATTTAATTACTTTAGGTTTAGGTTTAGGGTTTGGGGTTTAGAGTTTAGGGTTTAGGGTTTAGGGTTTAGGGTTTAGGGTTTAGGGTTTAGGGTTTAATGTTTAGGGTTTTAGGATTTATGCTTTTAGGGTTTAGGGTTTAGGATTTTTATGGTTTAGGTTTAACGGTTTAGGGTTTAGGATTGTAACTTTAGGGTTTATGGGTTTAGGATTGAGGGTTTATGATTTTTTTTTAATTTAAGTAAACCAGTAGGTTTAGGTTTATTTAGTTTATTTAGTTTATTTTTTATTTATTTCAGCTTATTTTACTTTTTATTTAATTTAGGTTTATTTGTTATTTTTATTTAGTTTAGTTTATTTATTTTAGTTTATGTTTTTTTTTAGGTTTAGGTTTTATTTTATTTTTTTTATTAGGTTTTAGGGTTTGGGTATATTTTTTTTAATTTATTTAGTTACTTTAGGTTTAGGTTTATGGTTTGAGGTTTAGGGTTTAGGGTTTAGGGTTAGGGTTTAGGGTTTAGGGTTTATGGTTTAGTTTTTTGGGTTTTAGGGTTTATGTTTTTAGGGTTTAGGGTTTAGGGTTATGGTTTATGGTCTAGGGTTTAGGGCTTAGGGTTTAGGATTTAGGATTATAGGTTTAGGGTTTAGGGTTTATAGTTTAGGATTTAGGGTTTTTGGTTGTTTTCAAATTAAGTAAACCATTAGGTTTAGGTTTATTTACTTTATTTAATTTATTTTTTATTTAGTTTAGTTTATTTATTTTAGTTTATGTTTTTTTTTAGGTTTAGGTTTTATTTTTTATTTTTATTTTTAGGTTTAGGTTTTTATTTTATTTTTTTAGGTTTAGGCTTTAGGTTTTTGTTAGGTTTATTTTTAGGTAGGTTTTGGTTTGTTTTAATTTATTTTATTTTATTTAGATTAGGTTTAGGTTTAGGTTTTATTTATTTTAATTTAATTTATTTTAGTTTAGGTTTAAGTTTATTTTATTTTGTTTATTTTATTTTTATTTTTGGTTTAGACTTTTTTTAGTTTAGGGTTTAGGTTTTATTTTCACATTAATTTCTTAGGATTAGGTTTTTATTTTATTTTATTTTAGGATTAATTTTTTTTACATTTAGTTTTAAATAGGGTTTTATTCTTAGTCTTATTTTATTTTTTTTAGTTTAGTTTAGGTTTTTATCTATTTTATTTTATTTTAGAATTTATTTTTTATTTTATTTTACTTTTAGGTTTAGGTTTTTAGTATATTTAGATTTAGTTTTTATTTATTTAATTTTTTGGTTTTATTTACTTTCGATTTAGGTTTTTAGGTTTTAAGGGTTTAGGGTTTAGGTTGTAGGTTTTAGGATTTACGGATTAGGGTTTAAGGTTTATGGTTTAGTATTTTAGGGTTTAATGTTTAGGGTTTAGAGTTTAGGGTTTAGGGTTTAGGGTTTAGGGTTTAGGGTTTTTAGGGTTTAGGGTTTAGGATTTTTGGTTTTTTTTAATAGAGAACAAATTTAGATTCAACATTTCTTCTTTTTGATTTCATCAACCAAGTAACACACCAAGTTTTCTAAGACACAAGCGACCATATAGATAAAAAATGAGCATGGTGCAAATCAAAACCCTAGATAACTAGAACCGTCTCTACTATAAACAGTTCCATAAGTAGCGGTCGGTCAGGCTTGATTCTTCCAGCCAGAACCACCCGGCCTCTTGAGTAGTGGGATCCACCATCCCTATCCCCAATCTCTCCCTCCACTATGTATCCTCGTCACTCCTCTACTTCCACCACCACTACTCGACCAACACCTCAGATCCCCCACTACCATTGCGATAACTGCGGCCTACACCTTCGCCTCCATCGTCAGATCTAGATTCAGCATGGTTGACAGAGATGTTCCTACCATCAAGGTTCTGCCCATTCTTAAGATTTAGGTTTAGGTTTAGGTTTGGTATAGGTTTATTTTTTAATTTATTTAGTTACTTTAGGTTTAGATTTAAGGTTTGGTGTTTAGAGTTTAGTGTTTAGGGTTTAGAGTTAGGATTTAGGGTTTAGGGTTTAGGAATTTATGTTTTATGCTTTTAGGGTTTAGGGTTTAGGGTTTAGCATTTAATGTTTAGTGTTTAGGCTTAGGGTTAAGGGTTAGTTTAGGGTTTAGTGTTTAGGTTTTTATAGCTTAGGGTTTAAGGTTTTGAGTTTAATGTTTAGGGTTTAGGGTTGTTTAGGGTTTAGGGTTTAAGGTTTTTTTGGGAAAGTTAGAATTTTTATTACCATAAAAGGAAAAGATACAATGTCCTTAAAAGGGGAGCTCTAAAATTCTACTACTCTTAGAGCTACATGAAACCTATAGAGCTAAACCCCCATCTAAGTACATTAGAAAAAGAAAAGAAAACAAAAGAGCAAATATAATGCCTAAAAAGCATAAGAGAAAAAGGCACAGAGTAAGACAAATAAATCCTGAAAATTATAAAAGGATGAGTCACCAGCAGTTCATGATTCCTTTGAGAAAGCAAGATAAGCAAGATCCACAGAAACATCACTTGGGTTGGTGAGCAATGACCATTCCCTCACAGTGCCAACTAAAAGAAATCTTAGAACACTACAAAGGCAAAGTCATAGCTGAAAATGATAAGGATAAAGAGAGGAAAAGGAGAGCTTAGAAAAAGAAGGCTCAAGCTCAATTAGGATCATCTCAAGGGGCAACAATACATATGGGCATCCAAACTTCATAAAGAAGGGTTACAATCATATGTAATGCTACTAACTAAGAGAAAACATGAGTAACATCAAAGCTATCATATCCAGCATACCTGATACAAGCTAACATCCAAGGCCAGCAGTCCATAGAGTTTTAGATCTAGCATCATTAAATAATAAACAACCGACTAGCAACGAGCTAGCCGTGAAACCATAAATAAAAACCATAATAGACTAATCGCAATAACCCAAAGAGAGGCTAGAACAAAGTTAGAACACCAACAATAGCCATTAACCAAATACCCATCCAAGCTCCAAATCAAGGAAAACTAGAACCAACCATTAGCAAGCACCAGACCAATGCCAATTAATTAAGAAATAGCCAACAAAACCAAGATAGGAGCCCTCAAGACAAAGTCCCAACAATAAGCAGTCACTAAGACAAACTAGGTTGTACAACCACAAATGACTAAATAGCTTAGAAATGAAACCATAAACTGAAAGAAAGCATAAGCTACAGCCAGTGGAAATCACCAAAAGACAAAATAACCTCATAAAAGGGGGCCAAAGGTAGCCACCAACCACTAGAAACCAAAAAGTCCTATCCAAAATGATCAACAAAGGTTCAGTTAGCATAGCAAAAAGCTCTAGCAAATTATCAGATTTAGGTTTTAGGTTTAAGTTTCAAGTTTTAGTTTAAGGTTTAGGTTTTTTGGTTATTTTTTAACAAAGAACAAATTCAAATTCAACATTTCTTCTTCTCAATTTTATCAACCAAGTAATACACCAAGTTTTGTAAGACATAAGTGGCAATATAGATAAAAAATGAGCACGCATAGAGCAAATCAAAAACCCTAGATAACTAGAATCTTCTCTACTATAAAGACATAGTTCCATAAGTAGTAGTTGAATCGACCATTCTTCAGTTTTTCTAGTTCCCATCAGAACAATCCCAACCTCTCGAGTAGCAAGATCCACCATCATATACCCGATCTCTCCCTCCGCCACCACCATGGCTGTAACCTTCATCACTCCTCCTACTTCCATAATCACCATTGCTCTGGCCACCACCTCCATATCTACCAGCACCTCCAGATCCCCCACCACCACTGCAATAATGGCCGCATCTGCCTTCGCCTCCACCGTTAGATCTAGACTAAGCCTGGTTGATGGTGGTGTTCCTGCCATCAAGGTTCTGCCCATTCTTAGGGTTTAGATTTAGATTTAGGTTTTTTAGGTTTTAGGGGTTAAGTTTACTTTTTAATTTATTTAGTTAATTTAGGTTTAGGTCAAGGGTTTTGAGTTTAAGGTTTAGGGTTTAGGGTTAGGGTTTAAGGTTTAGGGTTTAAGGTTTAGGGTTAAAGATTTTAGGGTTTATGCTTTTAGGGTTTAGGGTTTAGGATTAGGGTTTAGTGTTTAGGGTTTATGATTTAAAGTTTATGGTTTTTTAAAAAAAATTAAGTAAACTAGTAGGTTTAGGTTTATTTAGTTTATTTAGTTTATTTTTTATTTATTTAAGTTTATTTTATTTTTTGTTTTTATTTAGGTTTATTTTTTATTTTTATTTAGTTTAGTTTATTTATTTTAGGTTTATTAATTTCAGTATAGGTTTTTTTATTTTTGTTTATTTTTTAGGTTTAGGTTTAGGTTTAGGTTTATCTCTTAGTTTAATATTATTTTTATTTTATTTTTTAGGTTTAGGTTTTTATTTTATTTCTTTGGTTTTGGTAGGTTTTTTATTTTAGGATTTATTTTAGATTAGGTTTAGGTTTATTTTAGTTTATTTAATTTTATTTAGTTTAGCTTTAAGTTTAGGTTTAGTTTATTTTAGGTTAGGTTTAGGTTTATTTTAGTTTAGGTTTAGGTTTATTTTATTTTTATTTTAAGTTTTTTTTTTTAGTTTTAGGTTTTATTTTTATTTATTTTTAGGTTTTAGGTTTAGGTTTTATTTGAATTTTATTTTATTTTATTTTAGTTTATTTTATTTTTTATTTTGTATTTGTTTTATTATATTTAGGTTTTTTTTATTTTACTTTAGTTTAGTTTTATTTATCTATTTTAGTTTAGTTTTATTTTATTTTATTTTCTTTGGTTTAGTTTAGCTTTAGGTTTTAGTTTTTTATTTTACTTTATTTTATTTTTATTTTATTTTAGTTTAAATTTTTATTTATTTTAATTTTAGGTTTTATTTAGTTTGGGATTAGGTTTTAGCTAGGGTTTAGGGTGGTAGGTTTAGGGTTTATAGGGTTTAGGGTTTAAGCTTTAGGGTTTGGGGTTAGGGTTTTTCTTTATGTTTTATATATTTTATTTAGGGTTTAGGGTTTATAATTAGTTTAGGGTTTTTGGGAGGTTTAGGGTGGGTAGGTTTGGGTTAGTTAGGGTTAGAATATAGGTTTTTTTAAATAAAATTAGAACCGATAGGTTTAAATTTATTTAGTTTATTTTTTATTTATTTTAGTTTATTTAGAGTTTTTTTATTTTTATTTAATTTTGTTTATTTATTTTAGGTATATTTATTTTAGTTTACATTTTTTATTTCAGTTTATTTTTAAGGTTTAGGTTTAGGTTTATGTTTATTATTTAGTTTAGTTTTATTTTTATTTTATTTTTTAGGTTTAAGTTTTATTTTTTATTTTTTGGTTTAGGTTTAGGTTTTTATTTTATTTTTTTAGGTTTAGGTTTTAGGTCTTTATTTTAGGTTTAATGTTAGGTTTTATTTTTTAGTTTAGGTTTAGGTTTATTTTTAGTTTATTTTATTTTTATTTAGTTTAGGGTTTAGGTTTAGTTTAATTTAGTTTTTGGTTTAGGTTTAAGACATGGTTTAGGGTTTAGGGACTTTTAGGGTTAGTGGTTTAGGGTTTAGGATTTAGGGTTTAGATTCAGGTTTAGGATTTTTTTAAAAAAAATTAAGTAAACCCATTGATTTTACTTATTTAGTTTATTTAGTTAATTTTTATTTATTTTAGTTTATTATATTTTATTTATTTTATTTAAGTTTATTTTTATTTTTTATTTAGATTAGTTTAATTAGTTTATGTTTATTTATTTTAGTTTAAGTTTTTTATTTTAGTTTATTTTAAGGTTTAGGATTAGGTTTTGTTTATTTTTTTTAGTTTAGTTTTATTTTATTATATTTTTAGGTTTAGGTTTTATTTTTATTTATAGGTTTAGATTTTATTTTAATTATTTAGGTTTAGGTTTTAGGTTTTATTCTAGGTTTATTTTTAGGTTTCATTTCTTAGTTTAGGTTTAGGTTTATTTTAGTTGATTTAATTTTATTTAATTTAGGTTTAGGTTTAGTATATTTTGGTTTTAGGTTTAGGTTTAATTATTTTAGCTTAGTTTATTTTAGTTTAGCTTTAGGTTTTTTTTTACTTTAGGGTCTAGGTTATATTATTTATTCTTAGATTTTTTTTTTACTTTTATTTTTTAGGTTTAAGTTTTTATTTACTTTTTATTTTATTTTATTTTAGGTTTATTTTATTGTTATTTTATGTTTAGTTTTATTTTATTTGAGTTTTAATTTTAGGTTTATTTTTTTTAGTTTAATTTATGTTTTATTTATTTTATTTTAGTTTGTTTTTTATTTTTTTTATTTTTTATTTAGGTTTAGGTTTAGGTTTAGGTTTTTTAGTTTAGGTTTTTTTTAAAATTAGGTTTAGATTTTATATTTATTTTATTTTTAGGTTTATTTAGTTTAGAGTTTAGTTTTAGGTTTTAAGGTTGTGGTAAGGTTTAGTTTTGGGGTCAGTTTGGGGTTTGGGTTTGGGTTTAGGGTTTAGGGTTTTAGCATTTTGGGTTTTGGGTTTAGGGTTTAGGGTTTAAAGGTGGTTGAAGGTTCAAGGTTTAGGGTTTTAAATTTAAATTTTTAATTTTAATATCTTTACTTTTATTTAAAATTGAGGCAAACCAACAGTATGTTTAGGTTTATTTAGTTTGTTTTTATTTATTTTAGTTTATATTATTTTATTTTTTATTTAGGTTTTAAATTTTATAGTTTATTTATTTTAGGTTTGCTTAATTTAGATTAGGTTTTTTAATTTTGTTTATCTTTTAGGTTTATGTTTAGGTTTAGGTTTAGTTTTTAGTCATTTTTTATTTTATTTTAGGTTTAAGTTTTATTTTTATTTTTAGGTTTCTTTAGGTTTTAATTTATCTTTTTAGGTTTAGGTTTTAGGTTTTATTTTAGGTTTATTTTTAGGTTTTATTTATTGGTTTGGGTTTAGGTTTATTTTTAATTTATTTTATTTTATTTAGTTTAGGTTTAGGTTTAGGTTTAGTTTATTTTAGGTTTAGGCTTAGGTTTTATTTATCTTAGTTTAGGTTAAGATTTATTTTATTTTTATATTAGGTTTGGCTTTTTTTATAGTTTAGGGTTTATGTTTTATTTTAATGTTTTTTTGTTTAATTTTTAGGTTTATATTTTTATTTAATTTTTATTTTATTTTATTTTTGGTTTATTCTATTTTTATTTTAGGTTTAGTTTTTATTTTATTTAGGTTATTTTACTTTTTTTAGTTTAGTTTAAGTTTTTATTTATTTTATTTTATTTTAGTTTTTATTTATTATTTTATTTTCTTTTTAGGCTTAGGTTTAGGTCTATGTTTTAGTTTATGTTTTATTTATATTTATTTTTTTATTTTATGTTGGTTTAGATTTTTTATTTATTTTATTTTTTGGTTCTTTTTAGTTTAGGTTTAGGTTTTTAGCATTTTAGGGTTTAGGGTTTAGGGTTTAGGGTTTGGGGTTTATGGTTTAGGATTTAGGTTTAAGATTTAAGATTTAAGGTTTAGGGTTTAGGTTTTAGGATTTAGGGTTTAGGGTTTAGGGTTTAAAGTTTAAAGTTTATGGTTTTTAGGGTTTAGGGTTTAAAGTTTAGAGTTTAGGGTTTTTAGGGTTTAGGTTTTAGGTTTAGGGTTTAAGGTTTTGGTTTTTTTAATAGAGAACAAATTCAGATTCAACATTTCTGCTTTTCAATTTCAACAACCAAGTAACTCACCAAGTTTTCTAAGACACAACCGACAACATAGATAAAAAATGAGCATGCTAGAGAAAATAAAAAAATCCTAGATAACCAGAACAATCTCTACTGTAATGACACACTTCCATAAACAGCAAACTAGATCGGCCATTCTGTAGTTTCTTTATTTCCCATCAAAACCACCCCAGCCTCTTGAGTAGCTAGATCCACCATCATATCCGTGATCTCTCCCTCTGCCACCACCACAGGTGCAACCTCAATGGCTCCTCCCGCCTCCATAACCACCACTACTCTGACTACCACCTCCATATCGACCAGCACCTCCAAATCCCCCACTACCACTGTGATAACCACTGCTTCTGCCTTCGCCTCCACCACCAGATCTAGACTGAGCCTGGTTGACGGTGATGTTCCTGCCGTCAAGGTTATGTGCATTCTTAGTGTTTAGGTTTATGTTTAGGTTTATTAAGTTTTAGAATTTAAGAATACTTTTTAATTTATTTAGTAACATTAGGCTTAGGTTTGGGGTTTGGGGTTTAGGGTTTAGGGTTTAGGGTTAGGGTTTAGGATTTAGATTTTAGGGTTTAGGGTTTAGGGTTAACTTAAGGTTTAGGGTTAGTTTATGATTTATGGTTTAAGGTTTAGTGTTTAGACATTAGGGTTTAGAGTTTTTAGGGGTATAGGGTTTAGGGTTGGTTTCATGGTCTAGGTTTAGGGTTAGGGTTATGGTTTAGGGTTTAGGGTTTCAGGTTTAGGGTTTAAAGTTTAGGCTTTAGGGTTGTATGTTTATGGTTCTATGTTTAGGGTTTAAGGTTTAAGGTTTATTTAAGGGTTTAGGGTTTAGGGTGTAGGGTTTAGGATTTAGGGTTTAGTGTTTTTTAAAAAAATAAAAACTAAGAAAACCGGTAGGTTTAGGTTTATTTAGTTAATTTATTATTTATTTTTATTAATTTTACTTTTTTATTTTATTTATTTTTTTTTATTTTATTTAGTTTAGTTTATTTTATTTTAAGTTTATATTATTATTTGGGTTAAATTTTTATTTTATTTTTTTTAGGTTTAGGTTTTAGGTTTTATTTTAGTTTTATTTCTAAGTTTATTTTATAGTTTAGTTTATTTTATTTTAGTTTAGTTTATTTTAGTTAGTTTAGATTTAGGTTTAGTTTATTTTAGGTTTAGGTTTAGGTTTAATTTATTTTAGTTTAGTTTATTTTTGTTTAGGTTTAGGTTTATTTTATTTTATTTATTTTGGTTTAGAATTTTTTTTAGTTTTAGTTTTTTTATTTATTTATTTTTTTTAGGTTTATTTTTAGTTTTATTTTAAGGTTTAGGTTTTATATAATTTATTTTATTTTTATTTTATTTTGGGTTTATTTATATAGGTTTTTATTTTAGGTTTTTTATTTTTTAGTTTAGTTTAGGTTTTATTTGTTTATTTTAGTTTATTTTTTATTTTTTATTTTACTTTACTTTTAGGTTTAGGTTTAAGTAAGTTTATTTTATTTTATTTAGTCAGGATTTTATTTATTTTATTTTTGGTTTTATTTAGTGTAGGTTTAGGTTTTAGGTTGGGGGAGTTATGTAGGGTTTGGGGGGTAGTTTAGGTCTGGAGGGTTTGGGTTATGTTTATGGTTTAGCCTAGGGTTTAGGGTTAGGGTTTAGGGTTTATGGTTTCGATTTAGTTTAACGTTTAGGTTTAGCAAGTTTTGGGTTTAGGGTTAGTTTTTTTATTTTTTTATTTTATTTATTAATTTATTTTTAAATTAAGTAAATTAGTTAGTTTATTTAGTTTTTTTTTTCATTTTAAGTTATTTTATTTTTTATTTTTATTTAGGTTTATATTTATTTTTATTTAGTTTACTTTATTTATTTTAGGTTTATTTATTTTAGCTTAGATTTTTATTATAGCTTATTTTTAGGTTTAGTTGGTTTAGGTTTTTATTTTTTGTTTAGTTTTATTTTTATTTTATTTTAGGTTTAGGTTTTATTTTTATTTTTAGATTTTGGTAGGTTTTATTTAATTTTTTTTTATGTTTAGGTTTAGGTTTTATTTTAGGTTTATTTATTAATTTAGGTTTAGGTTAATTTTAGCTTATTTTATTTTGTTTAGTTTATTTTAGGTTTAGGGTTAGGTTTTATTTATTTTAATTTAGTTTACTTTAATTTAGGTTTAGGTTGTTTGTAATTTTATTTTAGGTTTAGTTTTTTTTTAAGTCTAGGGTTTAGGTTTTATTTTTTTATTTATTATTATGTTTTATTTATTTTGTTTATTTTTGAGGTTTAGGTTTTTATTTAGTTTTGATTTTATTTTATTTTTATTTTAGATTTAGTTATTATTTTATTTAGATTTTTTATTTTTTAATTTAGTTTAGGTTTTTATTTATTTCATTTTATTTTAGTTTTTATTTTATTTTCCTTTTACGTTTAGGTTTAAGTTTAGGTTTATGTTTAAGTTTTAGTTTAGGTTTTTATTTTATTTTATTTTTTTCAGTTTATTTAGGTTAAGGTTTTTTTATTTATTTTATTTTTAGGTTTTATTTAGTTTATGTTTAGGTTTATAGGTTTTTAGGGTTTAGGGTTTAGGGTTTTTGTTGGGTTTTTTTTTTAGGCAGGTTTTAGGGTTTAGGTTTAGGGTTTATGGTTCTTTAGGTTTTTAAGGCTTCTTTTTGGGTTTTGGTTGGGTTTAAGGTTTAGGGTCTAAGGTTGTAGGTTTAGGGTTTAGAGTTTAGTGTTAGTTTTAAAATTTAGGGTATAGGGTTAGGTTTTTTTTTTAATTTTTTAATTTTTTTAAATTAAGTAAACTCGTAGGTTTAGGTTTATTTAGTTTATTTTTTTATTTATTTTATTTTATTTTTTTTTTTTCATTTAGGTTTTATTTTATTTAGTTTAGTTTATTTATTTTGGGTTTATTTATTTTATTTTGGTTTTTTATTTTAGTTTATTTTTCGATTTAGGTTTAGGTTTAGGTTTAGGTTTATTTTTTATTTTACATCTATTTTAATTTTATTTTTTAATTTTAGGTTTTATTTTTAATTTCTTAGGTTTAGGTTTAGGTTTTTATTTTTTTTAGGTTTAGTTTTAAGGTTTTAATTTTAGGTTTATTTTCAAGTTTAATTTTTAGTTTAGGTTTTGGTTTATTTATAGATTATTTTATTTTATTTAGTTTCTTTTAGGTTTAGGTTTAGTTTATTTTAGGTTTAGGTTTAGGTTTTATTTATTTTAGTTTAGTTTCTTTTAGTTTAGGTTTAGGTTTATTTTGTTGTTGTTTTAGCATCAAGCTTTTTTAAGTTTAGGATTTAAGTTTTATTTTTTATTTATTTTTAAGTTTATTTTTTAGGTTTAGGTTTTTTTTAATTTTTATTTTATTTTATTATTGGTTTATTTTATTTTTATTTTAGGTTTTATTTTTATTTTATTTTGGTTTTTTATTTTTTAGTTTAGTTTAGTTTCTATTTATTTTATTTTATTTTAGTTTTTATTTTTTTATTTTGTTTTAAAGTTTAAGTTTAGGTTTAGGTTTTAGTTTATGTTTATTTTATAACATTTTTATTTATTTTTTATGTTTTATTTAGTTTAGGTTTATCTTTAGGTTTTGGGTTTAGGTTGGTTTAGGGTTTATGGTTGTTGGGGTTATTGGGCCTGTGGCTCTGTTTCAGTGGATCAGGCTTCAAGGCCCACGCCTGGCCTATGTTTTGTGTGGCCTGATCAGTGGTTTAGGGTCAGGTTTAAGCTTTAACTTTTGGTTAGTGGCCCAGGGTTTAGGCCTGGGGTTTGGCCCTAGGGCTCAGGCCTTTAGGGTTTAGGGTCTGTGTCAGGGCTCTGGCTCTCAGGGTTTGTGGTTTCTGCCTAGCCTGTGGTTTTGGCCTTTGGCTTAAGGCCTTTAGGTTTAGATTGAGGTTTTATTTAAGGTTTAGGTATTTGTTTTTTAATAGAGAACAAATTCATATTCAATATTTCTTCTTTGACTTCAACCAAGCAAATAACCCAAGTTTCTAAGACCCAAGTGGCAACATAGATCAAAGATGAGCATGCATAGAGCAAATAAAAATCTCTAGATAACTAAAACCATCTCTACTATAAAGACATCATTCTAGAAGCAGTAGATCGGCTGTTCTTCAGTTTCATGGGTTCCCACCATAACCATCCCAGCCTCTCGAGTAGTAGGATCCACCATCATATCCCCGATATCTCCCTCTACCACCACCATGGCTATAACATCCATCGCTCCTCCTATCTCGATAACCACCAGTTCACCACCACCTCCATATCAACCAACACCTCCATATCCCCCCCACCACCTGGTAACCAACCCACCTCCGCCCTGATTTAAATTTGATTGATGGTGACATTCCTGACATCAAGGTTCATACCATTCTTAGGGTTTAGGTTTATTAGGTTTTAGGGTTTAAGTTTATTATTTAATTTATTTAGCTACTTTCAATTTAGGTTTAGGATTTGGGGTTTAATGTTTAGGGTTTAGGGTTAGGGTTTAGGGGTTGTATTTTAGTGGTTTAGGTTTTAGTTTAGTGGTTAGTGGGTGCAGGGCCCAGCTTCCCTGGGCCTGGCCGTCACTCATGCTGCCCACCTTGGCCCAGGCCCAGCCTCCTGGGCCCAGCCTCAAACCATAACTAGGCGTCACTTGGGCCGGGCCTCAGGGCTCCAGGGCCTGGGCTATCAGGCCTAGAGTCAGTGGCCAGGGCTCAGTGTCAGCCCCATGGCCTGGGGCCTCAGTGGTCAGGCTCAGTGGCTCAGGATCTGCCCAGTGGCATGGCTCCTCCTCAGTGGCCCAGTCAGGGCCCAGGCCTGTCTCAGCCATCCAGGCCTAGGGCTCAGTGCAGTGGCCCAGGGCCAGCTCAGGCTCATGCCCAGGCCCAGCCTGCCCAGTGGCTCAGTGGCCCAGGTCAGTGGCCTGTTCATCCAGGCTCAGGGCCTCCCAGTGGTCAGTGCCTAGGCCTCAGTTGTATTCCAGCCTCTTTTTCTAGGCTTCATTTCAGTCATCTTATTTTATCTAGCTCATTTATCTATCTTTATTTCTCTAGCTTCATATATCTTAGCATATCTTTAGCTCAGCCTAGGCCTCATTTATTCTTTTCTGTTCTCATCATTTTATCTTTATCTTTTATGTTATTTTCATCTTACTTGGCCTGTCAGCATCTATCTCTTTTAAGCATGTGCTTTAAGCCTTTATCTTTGTAGGTTTTATTAGCCTAGATGGCTTCTATTTTAGTCTTTATTTTATCTTAGTTTAGTTCCAGTTTAATTAATTTAGTTTATGTTTTTTTTTTTAGTTTGGTTTAGGTTTTTTTTTAATTTATTTTGTGAATTATTTTAGTGTATTTTTTTTAAGTTTAGGTTATTATTTATATTATTATTTTTATTTTAGTCTTTTTTTTATGATTAGTTTTTATTTTATTTAGGTTTTTTATTGTTTGGTTTATTTTTAGGATTTAGGGTTTTTGGGTTTAGGGCTTAAGGTTTAGGGTTTAGGGTTTTTAGGGTTTAGAATTTAGGGTTTACGATTTAGGTGTTAGGTCTAGGGTTCAAGTTTTAGTTTAGGGTTTAGGGTTTTTTGTATTTTTTTAATAGAGAACAAATTCATATTCAACATTTGTTCTTTTTGATTTCATCAACCAAGTAACACACCAAGTTTTCTAAGACATAAGCGACGACATAGATAAAAAATGGTCACGCATAGAGCAAATTGAAAACCCTAGATAACTAGAATTGTCTCTACTTTAAAGACACAGTTCCATAAGCAGTATATCGGATTGGCCATTCTGAAATTTTTCCAGTTTCCATCAGAACCACCCCGGCCTCTCGAGTAGTGGGATCCACCATCATATCCTCGATCTCTCCCTCCCACATCCATAATAGCCACTGCTCCGACCACCACCTCTATACTCCCAACACCTCCAGATCCCCCACCACTACTGTGATAATCGCCTCCACCTTCGCCTCCACCTCTAGACCATCTACGCTGATGTTCCGTTCTACCCATTCTTTTTACGCTAGGTTTAGTTTATTAGTTTTAGATTTAGGTTATTTTTTCATTTATTTAGTTACTGGTTTTTGGGTTTGGGGTTTAGGTTTGCATTAGCATTGGGTTTTGTTTGTGGCTTATTTAGGATTTATGGTTTTATGGTTTATGCTTTTTTAGTTTTGGATTAGGGCTTGGTTTTAGATTTAGATTGGTTTATGGTTTTGTTAAGTGTACCAAGTAGATGTAAGTTTATTTAGTTTATTTTGTTTATTTTGTATTTATTTAGTTTATTTTATTTTATTTTTATTTAGGTTTATTTTTTTATTAGTTTAATTTATTTATTTAGTTTAATCAATGTTTTATTTTAGTTTTTTTTATGTTAGCTAAATTAGGGTTTAGAGTTTAGTTGGGTTTTAGATTTAGTTTAGGATTTGGTTTATGGTTTTTTTTAAATTAAGTGTACCAAGAGATGTAAGTTTATTTAGTTTTATTTTATTTGTATATTTTAGTTTATTTTATTTTATTTTATTTAGGTTTATTTTTTTTATTATTTATTTTAGGTTTATTAATCAATTTAGGTTTTTATTTTAGTTTATTTTTTAGTTTAGTTTTAGTTTTTTTTTTTAGGAGTTTTATTTTATTTTATTTTTTAGTTTAGGTTTTTTTTTTTTTTTTTAGTAGATTTAGGTTTTATTTTATTTTAGGTTTAGGTTTTAGGTTTTATTTTAGGTTTATTTTAGGTTTTATTATTTTAGTTTAGTTTAGGTTTTTTTTTGTTTATTTTATTTTATTTATTTTTAGTAGTTTTATTTATTTAGTTTTAGTTTATTTTAGGTTTATTTATTTTATTTTTTTTTTATTTTATTTTATTTTATTTTAGGGTTTAGGATTTATTTTATTTTATTTTTTATGTTTTATAAAGTTTATTTTTTTTAGGTTTTATTTAGTTTTACTATATTTTACTTTAGATTATTTTATTTTATCTTTAGCTTAATTTTATCTTGTTTAGGTTTTTTTAGTATTATTATTTTAGTTTATTTAGGTTTCACTATTTATCTTTAATTTATTTATTAGTATTTATCTATTTGTGCCAGGTTTAGTAGGTTATTATTTAGGTTCGCCTTTAATTATTTTTATCTTTTAGGTGTGGCTCTGTGCCTTTAGGTTTTATTTTCATTTAAGTTTGATACAAGTGGGCTTTATTAGGCCAGTCAGTTTCAGGCCAGCCTTGCAGTTTTAGCTTTGTGCCTCATGGCTTTAGATCTAGTGTGGTGCTATTCAGGTCATTTAGTGGTCCAGTGGCCTGCCAGCCTTTAGGGCTATAGCCTGTGGCTCAGACTCCAGGCTCAGGTCTTTAGATCAGTAGGGCTGTGGCCCAGTTATGGCCTAGTGGCTCAGTGGTCAGCCAGGCTCAAAGTATATGGCCTAAGGCCTAGGGCTCAGTTTCTCACATCCAGTGGCTTAGGCCCATGTTAGGGTCAGGGCCTTGGCCTTGTGGCTCAGGGAGGGCCAGTTTAGGCCTAGGGCCCAGGATCTGTGGCCTGAGTTTGGCCTAGGGTTTAGCTCATTTTAAACCAAGCAAACCCAGTGTTCATTTAGTTATTATTATTATTTTTATTTTAGTTTATTTTATTTTTTTATTTAGGTATTTTATTTATTTAGTTATTTATTAGTATTTATCTAGTTTTTTAATCTTAGTATTTTTAGGTTTAGGTTTAGGTTTATTTTTTTTTTTTTGCTCATTTTATTTTATATTTTTTTAGTTTTATTTTAAGTTTAGGTAGTTTAGGTTTATTTTATTTTAGGTTTAGTTTAGGTTTTATTTTAGTTTATTTTAGGTTTATTTTTTAGTTTATGTAGGCTTATCTCTATTTTATTTTATTTAGTAAAGGTTTTAGGTTTATTTATTTTAGTTTATTTTATTTTATTTGTTTATTTTGTTTAGGTTTTTTTAGTTTAGAGTTTGTTTAATTTTTATTTACTTTTAGGTATTTTAGGTTTAGATTTTTTTATTTTTATTTTATTTTATTTTAGGTTTATTTTATTTATTCATTTTAGTTTTAATTTTTTATTTTTTTTTTTTAATTTATTTTATTTTAGTTTAGTTTTATTTTATTTATTTTTATTTATTTATTTTAGTTTAGTTTAGTTTAGTTTTAGTTTAGTTTAATTTATTTATTTTTATTTATTTTATTTAGGCTTGGAATTTTATTTATTTTATTTTTAGGTTTTATTTAGTTCAGTTTAGGTTTGTGTTTAGTTTTTGTGGTTTAGTGGTTTGGGTTAGGTTTTTAGGGTAGGGTTTAGGGTTTAGGGTTTAGGTAGGGTTTAGGGTTTATGGTAGGGTTTTTAGGGTTTAGGGTTTACTTGCTTAGTTTTTATTTAGGTTCATAGTTTAGAGTTTGTGGTTTTTTTTTTAAATAGAGAACAAATTCAAATTCAACATTTCTTTTCATTTCATCAACCAAGTAACAACTTAGTGGGTAATCAAATAACCTACTTGTATAATAAAGCCTCGGGTTCCTGGATGTCTTATATAGTAATTACCATTCAATCTTATATAAATCAACACATGAATAGAGGAAAGAGAACCCAACATTCATACACCTAAGCTATAAGCACATGCATTTCTTGATACTTTAACTAGCATCATAACACATTATTATTCATTTATAAGCTTTTGAAAATACATTTGATTTTTAGTGATAATTGCCATAATATATTAAATTAAATCAACACATGCATGCTTACATAAATGAAATCCAATTTACTTGATTTTGAAAAGATAGAAGGATGGATTCAAATGACATACCAAATTTAACATGATTGGAAAGAAGACAATCAAATATAAGCATGTGATTCATTCAACCAAACTAGTTCTTAAGGACAATCAAATCAAATAAGATAATGTAAATCTAACCAAAGCTTTATTAATTAACTTGATTTGATTTGATTTAAAGGGGAGAAGAGAAATCATCACTTGTTGTTTAAACCCATTCACAAATTAGTGATTTGATTTAATTTAAGAAAATGTAATTAAGTTGATTTTATGGGTTAATAAGTTGAACCCTTAATTAGATGAATTAATTACCCTTACTAATGTCACCTTAAACTAATTAACTAAATAATTATGAGCTAACATGATATGCATGGAAAATAAACTTACTATGATCTTAGGAAATAAAAAGGGCCTAATGCAATTACCATGATTTATAGTTAATTAGAAGAATTTAATAATTACTCTTATGGTTTTCCCACATGGACTAACCATAATTTTAAATTCCATTATTAAAGACCCAAATATATACCCCATGATTTAATTAATTAGGTCAGATGTGATTATGGTTTCAATTTGATTAAGTGATTAAATTAATTACTTAAATCTTAATTAATTTTATTTTAAAAGGTGAAATGAACTTAAAAGGGGTCCTAACCCTATTCCTTAGACTCACTTTAAACAATAATTAATAAAACTCAATTAACCAATTTGTTATATCATGGGATTAATTAAATCCATTAATTAACTTAAAAGAGTAGTTAAGGTTTAATTAGTCAATTTTCCTAATTGTGAGCAATAAATCCCAAGAAAATCATGGGAGGCAAAGGTCATCACATTAAATTAACCCACAAAATTAAGGAGTAATTAAGCTAATAAATTTTTAATTAAGCCTTTATTAAATCTTAATTATAATTAAAAATTTGTTAAGATTATTTGTAATTATTTTTGTTATAAAATACCATTAAAATGAGTATTTATTTGAATTTTTTATTTCTTTATGAATTTTTATGATTTTTAGAAGTTTCAACAATTAAAATTATTATGAAGCCCAATTAGCCAATTTATTGGTGTTATGTAAAATGGGAATGCTTTTCCACATGGTCAAGATTCACTTAAAACTTACCCGCTTAGTGCCTATGGAGACAAGTCTTGTTGAGTAATTGATCAATTTCAATGGTTAAGGCCACAAACCGATAATTTGGAGCTTGACTTTGATTGAAGTCCCACCTCTAGTGCTCGAGTTGGGAGATTTGTTTTGCTAATGAGGCCTTGGAAGGTGCATGAAAAGTTAATTAGTTTGATGGAGAATGGGAATTAGGTTGGAAATGGGAGTGTCCTATTTTAAGATTGAATGTCATTTTTTGATCGAGAAAGGAGCTAAAGGAATGGCTCTAACTTCAAGTAGCTAGGCTCTGGAATGATTTTTTGTGTGTGTTTGAGGAATCAGGTTGATATCCCCTTTATCTTGATCAATGGATCAGTTTGGCTTCTAGTGCCATCACCATCTCTGAGTCTTGGGTTGGGAGAGGTGATTGGCTTGGTTTGAAAATGGAGGTAGATGGTAAGGAGAAATCAATGGTGTCCTATGAGTTTCAAATGCAATGGAGAGGTGAGGTGATTTCAATGGGTGATGAATGAACCAACCACACCTTGTCAATGTGTATTTTGAGTGGACCATTGGGAGAGTACCAAGTGGCCAAGGAATGGAAATGACCACTACATTGTGATTTGTCTCATGTGATGCAATAAGGGAATGATTATTGGCATTGATTTGATTTTGAAGATTCAAAATAAGCCAAAAGTGATTAGCCCAAATTAAGTCAATTGGAGTTGATCAATTTGATTATTTATCAAATTAAGTTTTAGTTGACCAATTGAATTGGGTCAAACTAGGGTTTGTCAAAGATCATTGATGTTTTGGTTTAGTTTGATATTTGATTTGGCTCATTTGAATTCATTTGGATCAAATGGGTTAACAATTTGACCAAATTGGCCAAATTAGTGTGTTGTTATCAAATCAAATGATTGATTTTGTGAATTAAGGATTTGGTTTTGAATTAGCTAATTGAACCATTTAGTCAATGGGTCAATGGCTTGGGTCAAGTTCAATAATTTGAAATGAACTTGTGAGGCAATCAATTTGGTTTATATTTTGATTTTAACCATGGTCTTTAGGTCAATTTGGGTAAAATTGGAGGGGTAATTGGGTTTGGTTGAGAATTGAAGGTGTCAAATCAAATATTTTGAGGTATAAATCATTTTGGGGATTTTGGCTAAATCCAAGTTTGGGTTCATATGGGTTAAGTAACTTGGTCAAATGACCAAGTTGATTTAGTTTGATATTGTGATAATTGATCAACTAGATCAAATCATGATGGAGGTTTGATTTGGTTCAATCTAATTTGGGTAGGATTAGAACTTGGCTCAAATAGGTCAAATTGGCCACTTTGGGTCAGATTGGTTTAGTTGGCTTGATTTTTTTGAGTTGAGAAGTTGAGTTTATATATGGATTTGGAATGATATATAAATTCAATTCAGTTTGTTTGGAAATGGGTTTTGATTTGATTTTCAAGTCAAAAGGGTTGTTGGGTTTGACTGGGTTGATTTTGGTTTGTCTTGATGATTGTAGATTTCATTTATATTTGTATGATTGAAGGTATGATTGATTCAAGAGAAAATCGAATTTGGGTTTTGGAAAAGGATCTAAGTCCAAGGAGTTTCAATAGTTTGGATTTTGTTTTGCTTTGATAGTTTTGATGATTTAAATGTATATTCCATTTAAATTTGTGAAGTTGATTGAAAATATGATTGAAGAAAATCAAGACTTGATATGGATAATGATTTAAAGTCCATGGGATAGAACATATGGCTTGTGAAGGTTTTGATTTAATGAAGTTTGATTTAGTTTGATCATTTGAATGTAGATTTAAATATTTAGGAAGATGAAGATATAAAAATGAGAAAATCAATTGATTTTGGATTTATTGGAAAGATTTAAATAAATCATATAGGTCCTCCAGGAAGTTTCAAGTTATTGACCATGGGCTAATATCTGCTAGTTTTGATGATTTGAATATGAGTCTTATATGGTTAGCATACCGCATCTCTTCTTCAGTAGATTCCCTTGGAGGTGACACTTGAGCTAGATAGCAATCAAGACTAGGCTCCAAAGCAAAGTATAAGTGTATCCAAGTCTATATGTGAAATAGTTAGGCATCAGTTGAGAACCTTAACTCTAATCCCACATTCCTCTCAAAAAGCTGAGGGCTTGGTAGTTAAGGAAGCCCATAAGTCATCCATATGTATGAAGACTCAGAGGTTATTTCTGGGAGCATCATCCTCAAGTCAAGAAGTTGATGCATAACTTGAGGATGATTCATATAAATATTTAATAGTATTACCTTTTGATTGGTACTTTTCTTGTGTTCTAAATTAATCAAAGAAAATGTTAATCCCACATATTTGGTGAAAGCACAGGTCAGACTACTTCGAAAGAATATGGAAGAATAAATGCAAAAGCTCTCAATCAAGACCAGGATTATGATTCGGTACAGTGGGTCCAGTCGATGATGATGATTACTATTTAGTCATCACCAATCATTTGGAATCTGATAAGATCTTTTCAAATCACATTAACTCATATAAGGACTTGTGCTTAGAATCTTCAGATGATATAGATGATTTTGAAGTCAAAGATGCACCACCAGAGTTTGAAAAATAGATCAAGTCAACCATCGATGAGCTCAAGGAAATCAACTTAGGAACTTCAATTCTTTGTTAAATGAAATTAAACCAATGACTTAGTTAGCCTATTGACTAATTTTAAGTATAAATTTGCATGGAGTTATGAAGAGATGCCTAGATTAGCTCCTGACGTAGCAGTCCATAAACTAGCAATAAAGCTTATTGCTAACCCTATAAAGCAAGCTCCTAAACGCATGCAATTAGACATATAACAATAGGTCATTTTTGAAGTGATGAAATTCATCGATGTTAGCATCATCCAGGAAGAAAAATACCATACCTAGTTAGCATCATCCTTAAGAAAATAATGGTGAAATTAACATATGTGATTTTAGGGATTTAAATAAGGCATGTCCAAAAGGTGAATTTCCTACCAATCTCGTCGATGGTGGACATTGCCAAATCTCATATAGTCTTCTATTTCATGGATGGCTCATCCGATATAACCAAAAAAGATAGCCCTCAAGATGAAATAAACACTACTTTTAGAACCCCGATCAATCTATTGCTATAAGGTCATGTCTTTAGGCTTAAAATGTGCTACATACCAAGAAAGGCTATGACTCAAATGTTTGATGAACTCATTCATTATCAAGTCGAAAAGCGATGATCTGTGGTCAAAAGTAGAAAAGGAAGATCATCTCTTTGACTTGAGAGTAGTTTTGAATAGTTAAGATAATTTAACCTCAAAATGAACTCAAGTGTGCATTTGCGAGTTTTGGGAAATTCCTTCATTGTTTGACACGGGAATCAAAATCAATGAGAAGATCAAAACAATATTTACAAATGCCACCCCCTAAAAGTTTAGCTCAACTTAGATCATTCTAAGGGCAGTTGGCATATCTAAGATGGTTTATATCCAACCTATCGGAAGATGTCACCATTCTCGACTTGTCAAAAGGATGCCAAGTTTTAATGGGAAGATAAGTGTAAGATTCCTTCAAGACATCAAGCATTACGATGATGTCTAGTACCAATCCCGTGCACTCATACTTTATAATGCATTAGATGATTCTATTGGTGCTCTGGCCCAAGCCAATGAGGGAAGAAAAATGCACTCTACTATCTCCCATCATCTAATGCCTATTGAGGCTAATTATCCACCCATTGAGAAGCATTGCCTAGCTTTAATCTTTGCATCCCAAAAGCTACACCACTACGTGCTTCCTCATATGGTGAACTCAATCTCGAGGATAAATCCACTACAGTATCTCATGACACAGTCAACGCTATCCAGATGATTAGCACGATGGTCTACGACCCTCTCATAGTTTAACATTACCTTCGTATGAAAGGATAAGCACTAGCGAATTTCTTAGTAAAGACACCCACCCTCGACTTTGCTTAGTGATTATCACCCATGAAGAAATCATGAACTTAGGGGATACTAGCATTCACCACTAAGAGATGTACTTTGATGGTGTAGCTTCCTCTCAAAGAGGAGAAGAACCACAATCTACTATTCCAAGAAAGGTAGGGGTAGGATTAGTTCTCTTAGCTCTAGACATCGATGTGATGAGATTCTCATATCATCTATCCAATCCTTGAACCAACAATGAAGTCGAATATGAGTCCCTGGATTTCTAGAGTTAGTTATTACTCTAAGCATCCAAAACATCAACATCTTCGGGGATTTTTAGTTAGTTATCAACCAAATCACTGGGTCCTATAAGGTTATAAAGCCCAAGCTCCATCACTACCATAAGTACACCATGGATTTGTTCACCCAAATCTTATTGGTTACCATTTATAAGATTCCTCGAGGAGAGAATGTCATAGTGTATGCTTTAGCCAAGCTTGCCAAAGATGTGGCATGTCCCAAGGATGAGTCCATATCAATAAAGGTCCAAAATAAAAAAGTTTTATCCCTTATTGATATTGAACTCATGAAAAAGACTCTTGAAGGAAAGATTGCCATTTCCAAGAAGACGAGGAGTTATATTGGAGGCAACCATTCATGGAATACCTAAATAAAGGCAAACTACCTCAAGAGAAGTACCAATCCCATCGGGATGAAGTAGAGCACTTTCCTATGCTCTTATGGATGGTGTCTTGTATCGAGCTCTTTCACCATATGTGGTTACATTATTTAGACAAGCATGAAGCCCATAAGATCATGATCAAGGTACACTCAGGATTATGTTGAGCCAACCAATTTGATCTGAAGATGAAAACCAAGATCAAAAGACCAGGATACTACTAGTCATCGATGATCAAAGATTGCATGGATACGGCTAGGCGATGCCACCAATGTAAATTACATAGTGTGGTCCTACACTAACCACCCAACATTCTACATCGTACATTGGCCTCATGGCCATTCGAATGTTGAGGTACCAACATAGTGGGTCTGATAGATCCTCCTTCTTCCAAGGTCATCATTTCATCTTTAGCTGCTGCTGACTACTTTTACAAATGGGCAATGATGATTCTACTCAAGGAGGTCACAAAGATGTGCTCATTTTAGGAACCATATTGTATATAGGTTTAGAGTGCCTTGATGAATTATATTTGATAATGGTACTTCATTCAAGAGTACTAAGATCAACAACTTTGCCTAGAGACTACCATAGGGCAAATGGCTTAGTAGATGACTTCAATAAAACTCTCAACCAAGTACTAAAGAAGACACTTGACAACAATAATCGATAGTGGCATGAGCAATTAGTTGAAGCCTTGTGGGCCTACTGCACCACATATAGAACTCCAACTTAGTCTACTCCTTTCTCCGTAGTGTATGGGTCCATTGTCGTTCTACCATTAGAAGTCCAACTCCCATCACTAAGGATAGCTGTGGGTAGAAAGATCATAAAAGCAACACCAAGTTATTGTAGAAGAGCTTGAAGGTTTGGAGGAGAGATGCAGCATGCCAAAACCTTGAGTTATAGCAAGCTAAAATGATTCAAGCTCATAAGTTGGTCCATCCTAGATCTTTTCAAGTAGAGCTTATTTTAGTTCTAAGGAGACTGATTATTTCTAAGTAAGAGGTAAGTTTGAACCTAGTTGGGAAGGCACTTTTTCCATAGAGAAGGCCTACTAGGGAGAATCTTAGTAGCTTATTAATCATAAGAGAGAGTGCCTAATGCTTCCAATTAACAAGCTCTACTTAAAGAAATATTGTAAATCATGTTTGAAAATAACTATTATCAATGAAAATTCCATTTTGAATTCAATCTCTTCCATGTTGAAAGTATTCTTGTTTGTGAATCACATAATGTGCTAAGGGTGTAAGGAACCCGAGCAGAGCCTTATCCTTCATCGACACAACACAAACACAAACTACACAAATATATAAAACAAAAAAACATATCTTTGTATCCTGAGTTGAGATAATGCCCCTGGCACTCACTTAGTATATGTTCTAGGTTAGACGCACTACCTTGCTAGTGTGTCACCCTAGTGGTCTTCTTGCTTTGGAGGATGTAGGTATGCTATGTTTTCCTTCTTTACTTGGCCATTGCACACCGATGAGCACTTGTTATTTTGTTAGGCCTTATTGTGTGGCCAGTAAGATACCTCATGTTAGCTTTATTTAAGAGAATGTGATTATGCTACACTTTTTTCTTGGATTAACCTTTGTGTAGTGACTGGGTTGAGTATATTTAATGTTTAGGATAATTCCCTTAGTGGCTCCTTCCCTCCTGACTACTTCAAGTCTGGGTCCAGTCATTCCTCGGGGCTCCCCATTTAGTAGTCGCTCTAGGTCAGATAGCATCTGTCACGCTAATGACAAACTATCCTGATGATCAATTCTGCTTGGAAAGTTGTAAGCCTACATACTTTCTTTCCAGATTGATGATTGCACGCCGACAGGCACCTTAGGTTAGTTTATTCTCTATGTGTGTGATACACCACTCATGGTGACATACAACTTAGGTTGGTTGGTTCTCACACCTTAGGATACACCACTCATGGTAAAAGTTTGTTATGCTTTCTCCTTGAGTTGGCCACCGCATACACCTATAGGCTTACTTTTTAGGCTCGTGATAACACCCTAGTAGCACCTCCCCTGTGGGCACTATATTTGGATCACGGCCTTTGCAACCCCATTTAGACACTACCTGTGTTACTATCAGATTGGACAGTTCTCCTTTCCTATTAACCACCCCTGTGGTTGAAGAATCTGTCCTATGGATGTGCAGATTCTCCTTAGGTCCAATAAATATAAGAAAGGTCAAGGCCAATATAGCTCTTCTCGGTCCCTCGCACACCAACAGGGTCCACACAAACATATAAACAAAATATATATTCACTTGTGGATTAGGAGGACACCCTAGTAGTACCTTTTCCTAAGGTATCCTATCTTTAGGGAAGTGTCAAGAAAACTCCCTATAGGAATTGTCTGACTACTCTTGAGTTTATATAAGTCCCCAATGACATTCACTTAGCAATTGCCCCTAAGTCGGGTTTGATTTGTTATGCTACCAACGTCACCCTGGTTGTTCCCTACTTTAGAAGATGTAAGTCTTCACGCCTTCTTCTAGCATGGGTTGCACACTAAGGCAACCCCTTAGGTTGGCTATCTCTTCCCCACGGCCAGTAGACTATTCTTTTGGATTTGTAAATTTGAGATAGGATAATCCAAATATAGCCCCTTCTTAGTGGGTCCATCACACACTAACATAGTCAATAAATTAAATCTATCAAATTTAATCAAGCTCACATCCCCAACGGATATGCCCTAAATTCAAAATCAAACTAAACCAAACAAACCTTCTCAAATCACATGAAATTAAGATAAAAGTAATCATGAATATTTTTGAGTTAACATAAGTCCCCAGCATAGTAGTAGTCGCCCTTGGTCGTTTGATTTGTTGGGCATCAACAGTCACCCTAGTGATTATTCGCTTTCAAGATGTCTGCTATGCCTTTCTTAACATACCATTGTGCAAAAGGACCCCATAGGTTGGCTAGCTCTACCCCACAGCTAGTAGATAATCCCTTTAGATTTGTAAACCTGAGGTAGGTCAAGGCTGATATTGACCCTTCTCAGTGGGATAATGGCACACCGATAGATTCCATACATTAATTAAGATTAAATTAAACCCAATCTGATTTTCCTCAATGGAGTTGAATCAAATCCTTCTCCCAAGTGGAGCACCAAATCATATATAAACAAGTCAAGCATACAAATCAAATTCAAAACCAACCTCCCCAGTGGAGCCAAATTAAACCAACTCGCCAGATGAGTATAAATCAAAGAAATCCAACCAAACTCTTATCCCCAACGGATACATCCCCAAACAAATATATGAAATCAAACTCAAATCCCAATCCCCAGTGGATAGCCCGGACCTACTTCCTAAGTGGATGGTTCATATATCCCTACTCGAGCCCATATCTCTAGCAGATATGCGTCCACATCAATTAAAACTAAATAAATTAAAGTCGATTTGATCTTAATCCCTGGTGGATTATAAATATTTATCCCCAACAGATATTTTTTCTACAAATCATATAATTAAATCAAATTCAAACCTTATCCCCAGAGATTTTCTTCTATGCCCTCATAGACCCTCACATCTCATGTACGCATGTGTGATCCCCTATCGGATCTCCCTCCATGTCCTTGAGATGGAATTCTCATAAAATCTTATTTCTTCTCTTATGCATACCTTTAATACTTCAACCAAAAGCCTAACATTGTATTCATTCAAATTACATCATCTTAACATTGTAATCAACATTTTATGATTTTGATGGTGCAAGCTCAAACTAACTATACAATATCATGCTAAACATATTATAGAATTAACATACTATATTTGCTATAATATATGATGTTATACTATAATTTGCTATAATATAATATATTGTCTAACATTACACCTAATTAGAATCACTTAAAAGGAACAAATAACAAAATTTTCTCAAAATATGAATAAAGTTCATTTTGCATGTAAAATTGTTATCTTTCTATTAGAAATTGTACAAAATAGCATAATTTTGGTGTTTCTTCTTAGTTTGTGCCGTGAATTTGGGCAAATCCTTCCATCTCAACCTTCAAATTAACAGTTTTGTGAGTTTTGACCCAATGTATTATAACAAAAGTAAAAATAAATGTACAATAACATTTACAACACACCACCACATTCATATATGTGAAGTTATACTATTATATACATTATATTTTAATATGCTTTCATAAATATGTTATCTTTACATTACACCTTAAAATGAATCACTTTAAGAAAAAATTTAAAAAAATTTGGTTGAAAATGAACATTTATTTTATGCAAAATTCATTCTTTGATTAAATGATAATACCATATATATACATAAATATTATATTATATTATAAATATTGTATATCACATCACAATGGATTGCTTAAGATCAAAATCATAAAATTAGCCTAAACAATAAAAAAAAAAACTATATATTTTAGTCAAATATCACTTACATATTTTAAGTTGAAATAATATATTATGATGCCATGCTATACCTATTATGAATTTTGCCAAATTCCACCATTTTAAAGTCTAAATCAACATTTTTATAAATATGCTAGTGTAGCTTGACTACATGATTGTAAAACACTAAAAGAATTTAAAATGTGCTAAAACAATATATTATGATTTATGTTATACAATGCTACAACATATAATATTTATTTTGAACATAAAATCTTACATTTTAGTGCGTATGGCACACCTTTGGTACTATAACCTAATTCCCACTTCACATAAAATAAATTTCATCATCTGATTTATTAAATCAATATTTTTATGATTTATATTAATATAGACTATAGGGCACAATACCATAATATACTAAAACATTTCAAAACATCTTATAACATCCAAAAAACATCACTACATGCTCAAATATATGATCCTACATTATACTATAATATGTGGTATTATAATATGATTTAAGGTTAGGGTTTAGGGTATTCAAATCTCTAATTATTGAGGGAAAGTCTCTTGAAGACATTTTTTTAGCGACCATAATGATGTTATGATGAGGTCATTCTTTAGATCTACTCCTAATGACAACTTTATTCAAGGTTTAAGGTTTAGGTTTGGTTAGTTTAGTTTGGGGGTTTAAGTTTAGTTGGGTTTAAGGTTTAGAGTTTAGGTTTGGGGTTGTAGGTTTTAGGGTTTAGGTTTTATGGTTTTAGGGTTTAGCATTTAGGGTTTAGGGTTTAGGGTTTAGGGTTTAGGGTTTAGGTTTGTGTTTAGGGTTTAGGGTTTTTGGGTTTAGATTAGTGTTTAAATTTAGGTTTAGGTTTGTAGGGTTTAGAGTTTGGGAGTTTAGGGTTTAGAGTTTAGGTTTTAGGTTTAGGTTATATTTTAATTTAGGTTTGGGGTTTAGGTTTAGGATAGGTTTAGGTTTTTTTTAACAGAGAATAAATTCAAATTCAACATTTCTTCTTTTCAATTTCATCAACCAAGTAGTACCCCAAGTTTTTTATAACATAAATGACGACATAGATAAAATATGAGATACCATATAGAAAATAAAAAATCTTATAAGTAAAACCATCTCTACTATAAAGACACAGTTCCATAAGCAAGATTTTAGTTTCTCCTATTCCCATCAACCACCGCCTCAAGTAGTGGGATCGCCATCATATCTGATCTCTCCGCCACCACCATGGTTGTAACCTCCGTCGCTCCTTCCACCTCCATAACCACCACTTCTTTGACAATCACCTCCATATTCACCAACACAGCCACATTCCCCACCACCACTGCAATAACTACGCCTTCACCTTCATTGGATCAGATGAGTCTTGTTGATTTGATGTTCCTACCTGAAGGTTTTGTATTCTTGGGGTTTAGATTTAGGTTTAGGTTAGATTTAGTATTTATTTATTTTTTAATTTACTTTAGGTTTAGGGTTTGGGGTTTGGGGGTTTAGCATTTAGGTTTTTAGTTTTAGGTTTAGTTATGGTTTGTGGGTTTATGCATTTTTTAGGGTTTTAGGTTAGGTTTAGGTTTTAGTAGGTTTAGTGCAGTTTAGGGTTTTTAGGTTTTATTTGTTTAGTTTATTTTTTTTAAGGTTGAGGTTTTATTTTTAGGTTTATTTTATATTTTTATTTAGTTTAGTTTATTTATTTTAGTTTAAGTTTTATTTTATTTTATCTTTAGGTTTAGGTTTAGGTTTATGCTTATTTTTTATTTGCTTTATTTTTTATATTTTATGTTAAGGTTTAGGTTTTATTTGATTTTTAGGTTTAGTTTTATTTTGGATTTTTAGTTTAGGATTAGGTTTGTTTTAGTTTATTTTATTTTATTTTATTTTAGTTTGTGGTTTATTTAATTTAGGTTTTAGGTTTATTTTAGTTTATTTTATTTTTAGTGTATTTTATTTTATTTATTTAGGTTTTTTAGTTTTTAGGTTTATTTTTTATATTTAGGTTTTATTTTATTTTATTTTTTAGGTTTAAGTTATTACTTAGTTATTTTTATTTTATTTTAGGTTATTTTAGATTTAGTTTTATTTTATTTTTTTATGGTTTGGTTTATTTTATCTTTTGTATTAATATTTTATTTATATTGTTTATTTTATTTCCTTGAGGTTTAGGTCTTAGTTTAGGTTTTATTTTATTTTTATTTTATTTTGGTTTATGTTTATTTATTTATTTTATTTTAGGATTTAATTTAGTTTAGTACCTTGTGAGGTTTTAGTCTGGAGGTCAGGACTGGTTTTAGTTTTGCTGGGGTTTAGAGTTTAGGTAGGGTGGAGGTGTGATTGTTTTAGGTTGGTTTAGTGTTTAGGTTTAGGTTTAGGGGTTTGGTTTAGTTTAGGTGAGTTTTAGTTTAGGGTTTATGGTTTTGAATTTTTTAATAGAGAATAAATTCATATTCAACATTTCTTCTTTTGATTTCATCAACCAAGTAACACACCAAATTTTCTAAGACAGTTTATACATAGATCAAAAATGAGCATGATAGAGCAAATCAAAACCCTAGATAATTAGAACCATCTCTAATGTAAAGACAGTCATAAGTAGATTGGATTGGTCATTCTTCGCTTTCTCATCATTTAACCACCCGCCTCGATGGTATCCACCATCATATCTATCCTCCCTCCATAACCACCACTGCTCACCACCTCCATATCCTCAAGACCTCCATATCCCCCCACATCAGATAATCGCTTTTCACCTCCACCGCCAGATCTAGACTAAGTTTTGATGATGTTCTTGATCATTTTGCCCATTCTTGGGGTTTAAGTTTAGGTCAAGTTTATCAAGTTTATTTTTAATTTATTTAGTTTTTTTAGGTTTGGGTTTAGGTTTATTTGGGTTATGGTTTTAGGGTTTTAGGGTTTAGTTTTAGGGTTTAAGCTTATGGTTTTGGGTTTTTTGGTTTAGTTTAGGTTTAGGTTTTAGTTGTGGTTTAGGGGTTTATTTTTTAAAAAATTAAGTGAATCAGAGGTTTAGGTTTATTTAGTTTATTTAGTTTATTTTGTTTATTTTAGTTTTATTTTTATTTATTTAGGTATTTTTATTTTATTTATTTATTTATTTTATTTTATTTAGTTTTTTTATTTTTATTTATTTTAATTAATCTTTAGGTTAAGATTTATTTTTAATTTTATTTAGGTTTAGGTTTTTATTTTTATCTTTTCTTTTATTTAGGTTTTATTTTATTTTTAGGTTTAAGTTTTTTTTTAGTTTAGGTTTTATGTTTTTTTGTCTATTTTATTTTATTTATTTTAAGTTTAGGTTTAGGTTTATTTTATTTTAGTTAGTTTAATATAGGTTTTATTTTATTTTATTTAATTATTTTAGAGTGCTTTTTTTTTTTAGAGTTTAGGCTTTATTTTTATTTATTTTTAGGTTTTAAATTTAGTTTGTTTTTAGTTTAAGTTTTATTTTAGTTTTTTCAATTTTAGTTTAAGTTTTATTTAGTTTTTATTTATTTTATTTTATTTATGTTTATTTTGTTTTATTTGTGTTTATTTTTATTTTATTTGGTTTTTTATTTAGTTTATTTTATTTTTATTTAGATTTGGTTTTTATTTATTTTATTTTATTTAATTTTATTTTATTTTTTTAGGTTTATTTAGTTTATTTTTATTTTATTTAGGTTCAAGTTTTTCTATTTATTTTTTTTAGGTTTTATTTAGTTTAGGTTTAGGTTTTTTTTTATTTTAGGTTTATAGTTTTTAGGTTTATTTTTAGTTTTTTTTAGTTTTTTTATTTTGGTTTTATTTAGTTTTTTTTAGTTTAGGTTTTATTTATTTTAGTTAGGTTTATTTTATTATTTTATTTGTTTTAGTTTTAGTTTATTTTATTTTTATTATTTTTAGTTATTTTTATTTATTTTAGTATTTAGGTTTTATTTTTTATTTAGTTTATTTTTATTTTAGTTTATTTATTTTATATTTTTTTTTTAGAGTTTATTTTTTTTTTTTTTAGAGTTTTTTTTTTTTATTTATTTTATTTTATTTAGTTTATTTTTTATTTATTTTGTTTATTTTATTTTTTTTATTTTATTTAGGTTTATTTTTATTATTATTTTTAGCTAGTTTATTTTATTATATGTTTATTTTATTTTAGTTTAGTTTTTTAATTTATTTTATTTTTTAGGTTTATGTTTATTTTTTTTTTTAGTTTATTTTATTTTATTTTTATTTTAGGTTTATTTTTTCTTTAGGGTTTAGGTTTTAGGTTTATTTTAGGTTTTAATTTTAGGTTTATTTTTAGTTTTTTTTTTTAGTTAGGTTTAGGGTTTATTTTAGTTTATTTTATTTTATTTAGTTGGTTTACAAATTCATATTCAACATTTCTTCTTTCGATTTCATCAACCAAGTATCAAACTGGTGAGGTAATCAAATGACCTCCTTGGGCTATCTAAAGTCTCATTCTGGATGTCTAGACTATATACCATTACCATTCAATCTTATATAAATCAACACATGAATAGAGGAAAGAGAACCCAACATTCATACACTTAAGCTATAAGCACATTTCTTATGTACTTATAACTAGCATCATAACTCATTATTATTAATTTATAAGCTTTTGAAAAATACATTTTGAATTAATAGTGATAATTACCACACATATATTTAATTAAATCAATGCATGCAATCTAACATAAATGAAATCCATTTTATTTTACTTCATTTTGAAAAGATGGATGCATGGATTCAAATGACATACCAAATTTAACATGATTAGAAAGAAGATAATCAAATATAAACATGTGATTCACTCAACCAAAATAGTTTTGAAGGACAATCAAATCAAATAAGATTATTTAAAGCAAACCAAAGCTTCTTTATTAATTAAGTTTTTGGATTTGATTTAATTTAAAGATGAGAAGAGAAATCATTACTTGTTGTTTTAAACTCATTCTCACATTAGTGATTTGATTTAATTTAAGAAAATATAATTAAGTTAATTTTATGGCTTAATTAAGTTGAACCCTTAATTAGATGAATTAATTACCCTTACCTATGTCACCTTAAAGTAATTAACTAAATAATTATGAGCCAACATGATATGCATGGAATATAAACTTGCAATGATCTTAGGAAATAAAAGGGGCCTAATGCAATTGGCTCATGATTAATAGTTAATTAAATTAAGAGACTTAATTAATTACTCTTATGGTTTTCCCACACATATGGACTAACCATAATTTCATTAAACTCCATTAGGTTATTAAACACCCAAAGATCTACCCCATGATTTAATTAATGGCGATGTGATTATGATTTCAATTTGATTAAGTGATTTAATTAATTTCATTTTAAAAAAGGGTGAAATGAACTTAGGGAAAGGGGTCCCAACCCTATTCCTTAGTTTACTCACTATTAAACAATAATTAATAAACTTTTTTAACCACTTTGTTAATGGTCATGGGATTAATTAATCATTAATTAACTTAAAAGAGTAGTTAAGGTTTAATTAGTCAATTTTCCTAATTGGGTGAGCAATAAATCCCAAGAAAATCATGGGAGGCAGAGGTCATCCCATTAAATTAACCCACAAAATTTGGGATTAATAGCCCAAGTAATTAAGGAGTAATTAAGCTAATAAATTTTCAATTAAACCTTAATAAAACCTTAATTACTATTCAAAATAAGTTAAGATCATTTTTAATTATTTCTCTTCTGAAATACCTATAAAATAAGTATTTATTTGCATTTTTTATTTCTCTATGAGTTTTATTTTTTAGAAGTTTCACCATTAAAATGATTAATTAGTTAAAGCCTATTCCTATTGGCACCATGTGGCACGCTGACGCGTTGCACTTTCCACATGGCGCCATGGGATTGACTACTTAAAACTTACCTGACTCAATGCCTACATGGAGAAATGGGGAAGGCTATGAACTGATAATTTGGATCAATTCCTCAATGTTCGAAGCTGAATCGATGATTTGGAGCTCGACTTTGATTGAAGTTCCACCTGTCTGGAAGCTTGGGAGATGATTCGTTCTTGCTCGACGAGGCCTAGGGAAGGTGCATGAAAAGTTAATTTGAGTTTGATGGAGAAATGGGAAAGTTAGGCTATAAATGAGTGCTCTATTTCGTGATGACGAATAAGATTTTCTGATTGAGGAATGAGCCTGGGAGCTTAGGAAATGGCTCTAGCAGCTCATCTTGGGTAAATACGGCTCTAAGGAATGATTTTTGTGTGTGTTTGAGTGGAAATGAGGGGGTGGATACCCCCCATTATCTTGATCGGACGGTGGAATCGAATTTGGCTTCTAGGTCGCCCATCTCAACGAGTCTTAGGTGTGGAGGAGGTAAGTTGGCTCGCTTGGTTGAAGGTGTGGAGGTGGTAAAAGAGAAATAATGGGTGTCCTATGAGTTTCAAATGCTCCAATGTGGAGGGTGAGGTGATTTCACCTCCCATGGTCATGACCCACCCAACCACCCCTTGGGTCGTGGGTAGTGTCCGCCTAGTGGACCATTGGAGAGTACCAAGTGGCCAATGAATTGAAATGACCACTTACATGGGTGATTTGTCTCATGTGATGCCCTTGACCCAAGGGTAGAATGATCATTTGGCATTGGATTTGAAGATTGAAATAAGCCAAAAGTGGGTTAGCAAATTTCAAGTCAATTGATTTGATATTGTTAGGTTTGGCTCAATTTGACATTTCGGTAAATTGTAGTTAAGTTGACCAATTGGTCAAATTGGGTCAAACCAAGGTTTCAAGTTCATATGATCATTTGGGATATTTTGGTTTAGTTTGATTTGATTTTGGCTCATTTGAATTCATTTGGGTCAAATGGGTTAAGTTTATCAATTTGACCAAACTAACCAAATTGGGGGAGTTGGTTAAGTTAAGTTGACCAACTGAAGATGATTGTAGGCTATGGTTTCAATTAATTTGGATTTAGTTTTGATTTAGGCCAACTTGAACCTTTAAGTCAATTTGGGCTAAGTAGGTCAATTGGGTTCAATTGGGTCTAATCATGACTTTGGTCAAGTTTAATAATCAATTTGGAATGAACCTGGGCCATTGGTTGCAATCAATTTGGTTAATATTTTAATTTGAACCAATTTGGTCTTTTAAGTAAATTTGGGTCAACATGGGTTTTGTTTGACTCAATTGAAGGTCAAGTCATAATCACATATTGATTTTGATTTGGTATGAATCATTGGTTTCAAGGTATCTGGCTTAGGTTGCAATTTGGCTAGTTTGGGTTCATATGGGTTATGGGATTGACTTGGTCAAATGACCAAGTTGACTTAGTTTGACCCAATTTGTGATCAACCTAGGGTGATCAATAATCATGATGGGAGGTTTTGATGGGCTTGGTTTAATTGAATGGTAGGATTAGAACTTTGCTCAAATAGGTTAAATTGGCCACTTTGGGTCAAGTGGACCAATTGGGTTTAGCTTTATTTTTTGGGTTGAGTTTGATTTAGTTGAGTTTATATATGGATTTGGAATTGATATATATAAATTCAATTCAATTGTTTGGGTTCAAATGGGGTTTGGTTCATTTGAACATTTTCAAGACAAAAGGGTTAAGTTGAGTTTGACTTGGGTTAATTTTGGTTTGTCTTGAGGATTGTAGATTTTATTTATATTTGTGAATATGATTGAAGGTATGATTGATTCATGAGAAAATCTGAATTTAGGTTTTAGAATGAAGGAATTTGGCTAAGTCCATTGGGTCATGTGGCTTAGGTTTGGATTTTGATTGGTTTTATTTAGTTTTGATAATTTAAATGTATATTTCATTTAAATTTGTGAAGATGATTTAAAATATGATTAATTTGTGAGAAAATCAATTGAGTTTGACTTGATTTGGATAATGATTTGGCTAAGTTCATGGGATAGATCATATGGCTTGGTAGTGTTTTGATTTAATTTGATTTAGTTTGATTTAGTTCTGATCATTTAAATGTAGATTTGATTCGTATTTAGGAAGATGATAGAATATATAAATTTATTATGAGAAAATCAATTGATTTTTCATTGATTTGGATTAAGATTTGGCTAAGTCCATGGGATAGGTCATGGCTTAGGAAGGGTTTCAAGTTTGGATTTGATCATGGGCTTTAATAATTTGGTTTTGTAATTTGGCTTTTGATTTGGATTTGAATTTGATGTTTGAATTGAACTTGAGGTTTGGTTTGAGTAGGTGAACATGGATTGGATTTGGGTTGTAAGGTAGGTGGATTATCCTAATCCCTAAGGCATAACCTAATCTTATCATTAACCCTTCTAAGTCTTTAGATTAGAAAGTATTTGCCTAATTGTTAAGTGTCTTATGACTGAAGTCTTAGTGTCTAGAAGAAAGTCTAAGAGGGGAAGACTAACGTAGTCCAAAAGTGAGGTCAGGCCTTAGGCTCTATAGTGTTGCTCTTGGAGATAGATGATTGGAAGATCAAAACCAAATTTCACATTATAGACTTGGATACATCTTTCAATGCTTTGCTTGGGAGACCATGGATACATGAGAACAATATAGTTCTGTCTTCTCTACATAAGTGTATGAAGTTTATGGGATGTGGGATCCTCATCGTGTCAAAGGAGATCTCAAACCATTTATAGTTCATGTGGCATATATGAGGATGTGGCTTACTACCTCCCTTAATCAACAAGTCTATTCTCATGAACTTGGCCAATGTTTAAAATAAAATAAAAAAAAGAAAAAGAAAAGAAAGAGAAAAATAAAAGAAAAGAGAAAATGAAAAAAAAAATAAAAATAGACATGGAGGAGGAAGTCAACCTTAGATTCCACCCATAGTTCGTTACTTCAACATATGGGTAGGATGACCGACACCACCAAAGTGAGGAACAAAGCCTAGAAGTCCGAGGGTGGAAAACCTCATTATTGTCCACCCAATGGAAGATATGTCCCAGCTAGTTAGTGATGAAGACTGGGCTCCAAAGCAATGCATAAGTGTATCCAAGTCAATATGTGAAATAATTAGGAATCAGTTGGGAACCTTAGCTCTAACCCCACATTCCTCTCAAAAAGATGAGGTTTTGGTAGTTAAGGAAGCCCCTAAGTCATCCACAAGTATGAAGACTCAGAGGTTCTTTCTAGGAGCATCATCCTCAAGTCAAGAAGTTGATGTAGAACTTAAGGATGATTTGTATAAAGATTTAATTGAATTACCTTTAGATTATCACTTGCATTGTGTTCATAATTTAGCAAAGAAATGGTTAATCCCACATACTTGGTGAAAGAACAAGTCGACTACATTGATAGAATATGGAAGAATAAATACAAAGCTCTCAAGACTAGGACTAGATTCGATCGTCGCCGATGATGATGATTACGGTTTAGTCATCACCAATCATTTGGAATCTGATAGGTTTTTTTCAAATCACATTAACTCATATGAGGGCATGTGCTTAGAAACTTCAGATGATCTAGATGATTTTGAAGTCAAAGATGCACCACTAGAGTTCAAACAAGAGATCAAGTCCACCATTGATGAGCTCAAGGAAATCAACTTAGGAACATCAGTTCTTTGTTAAATGAAATTGAAACCAATGACTTAGATAAGCTATTGACTGAGTTTAAGGACTACTTTGCATGGAGTTATGAAGAGATGCCTAGATTAGCTCCTAACATAGTGGTCTATAAACTAGCAATAGAGTGTACTGCTAACCCTATCAAGCAAGCTCAGAGGCATAGAACAATAGGTCATTTCAAAGTGAAGAAATTCATCGATCGGCTTCATTCAAAAAAAAAAACCCGGTTAGCCAACATCATCCCAATTAGGAAAAAGAATGGCCAAATTAACATATGCATCGATTTTAGGGATTTAAATAAGGCATGTCCAAAAGATGAATTTCCACTACCAATCTCTGATAGTGATGGACATTGCCAAATCTCATGCGCCTATTTTCATGGATGGCTCATCTGGATATAACCAAATAAAGATGGCCCCTGAAGATGAAATAAACATTACTTATAGAACCCTGATCATAATTTATTGCTATAAGATCATGCCTTTTAGCCTTAAAAATGCCGGTGCTACATACCAGAAAGCTATGACTCAAATCTTTGATGAACTCATTCATCATCAAGTCGAGTGTTATGTCGATGATCTCATGGTCAAAAGTAGAGAAAAGGAAGATCATCTCTTTGACTTGAGAGTAGTTTCTGAATAGCTAAGATAATTTAACCATAAAATGAATGCTCTGAAGTGTGCATTCGGAGTAGCTTCAGGGAAATTCCTTGGGTTTGTTGTTCTACACCAGGGAATCAAAATCAATTTGGAGAAGATCAAGGCAATATTAGATGTGCCACCCCCTAAAATGTTAACTCAACTCAGATCATTCTAAAGGGCGGTTGGCATATCTAAGATGATTTATATCCAACCTATCGGGAAGATGTTATCATTCTTAGCACTTGTCAAAAAAGATGCCAAGTTCAAGTGGGATGACAAGTGTGAGCATGCCTTCGAAGAGATCAAGCATTACTTGATGATGCCATCGATTCTAGCAAACCTCTATCCCGCAAGCCACTCATACTTTATACTACTATGTTAGACTCCCATGGAGCCCAAGCCAATGATGAAGGGAATAAAATGCACTCTACTACCTCATCCGTTATCTAATCCCTACTGAGGCTAGTTATCGACCCATTGAGAAGTATTTCCTAGCTTTAATCTTTGCATCTCAAAAGCTACACCACTACATGCTTCCTCATAAGATGAACTTAATCTCTAGAATCAATCCACTACAGTATCTCATGACATGGTCGACACTATTCAGATGATTAGCATGACGGTCTATGACCCTCTCACAGTTGGAGATTACCTTTGTACCCCTTTCGTATGATGAAAGGACAAGCAAATTCCTTGATGAAGAAATCATGAACTAAAGGAATACTAGCGCTCTGAGAGATGTACTTTGATGGTGTGGCTTCCTTTCAAAGAGGAGAAGAACCACCTACTATTCCAAGTAAGGCGGGTAGGAATAGTTCCTTAACTCCGGACATCGATATGATAAGATTCTCATATCATGCCCAATCCTTACATCACAATGAAGTCAAATATGAGGCTTTGATTAGTGGTCTAGAGTTAGCCATTACTTTAAGCATCCAGTACATCAACATCTTTGGGGATTCTCAGCTAGCTATTAACCAAATCTCTGGGTCCTATAAGGTTATAAAGCCCAAGCCCCATCACTACCATAAGTACACCTTGGTGTTGTTGGCCCAAATCCTAGAGGTTATAATTTATAAGATTCCTCAAGGAGAGAATGTCGTAGCGTATGCTTTAACCAAGCTTTCCAAAGAGTTGGCATGTTCGGATAATGAGTCCATATTAATAAAGGTCTAAAATAGACAAGTCTTATCCTTTATTGATATTGAACTCATCAAAAAGACTCTCTTGAAGGGGTGGTTCCATTGCCAAGAAGAATAAAGAGTTAGATTGGAGGCAACCATTCATGGATTAGTCAATAAAGGAAACTACCTCAAATGAAGTCCCAAGCCCATCAGATGAAGCAGAGAGCACTTTCATGCACTCTTGTGGATGGTGTCTTATACCGACGGTCATTCAACCATATGTGGTTACATTATTTAGACAAGCACGAAGCCCATAAGATCGTGACTGAGGTACACTCAGGATTATGTGGAGCCAACCAATTTGGTCTGAAGAAGAAAGCCAAGATCAAAAGACTAGGATACTATTGGCCATTGATGATCAAAGATTGCATGGATATGGCTAGGCGATGCCACCAATGTCTAATACATAGTGTGGTCCTACACCAACCACCCAACATTCTACATCCTACATTGGCCTCATGGCCATTCAAGTATTGGGTACCGACATGGGTCCATTGATCCTCCTTCCAAGGGTCATAGTTTCATCTTAACTTATGACTACTTCTCCAAATGAGAGAAGTTGATTCTCTTAGGTCATAGCTCAACATGTGCTCGGTTTTCTAGAAATCGTATAGGTTGAGTGCCTCGATGAATTATATCGATAATGGTACTAAATTTAAGAGCACCAAGGTCAACAACTACACAACATAGATTGGAGACATTCTATCATCAACTACTAGAGGGAAAATGCCTTAGCAGTAACTTCAACAAAACTCTCATCAAAATACTAAATAAGACACGCGACAACAACAAGCGATAGTGGCATGAGAAATTAGTTGAAGCCTTGTGGGCCTACCACACCACATATAAAACTCCAACTTAGTCTACTCCTTTCTCCTTAGGTATGGGTCCAAAGCTATTCTACCATTAGAAGTCCAACTCCCATCACTAAGGATAGCTGTGGGTTGCAAGATCACAACAGAGCAGAACACCAAGTTGCGGTTAGAAGAGCTTTAAGGTTTGGAGGAGAGATGTTTGTTACCATGCCAAAACCTTGAGTTATAGAAAGCTATAATGATTCAAGCTCATAATAAGTTGGTCCGCCCTAGAGCTTTTCAAGTATGAGAGCTTATTTTGGTTCTAAAGACACTGATTATTACCCATTGTAAGATGGGAGGTAAGTTTGAACCCACTTGGGAAGGCCCTTTTTCAATGGAGAAGGTCTGCCAAGGAGGATCTTAGTAGCTTATTAATCATATGGGAGATCCCCAATACTTTCAATCATTGGGTTCTACTTAAAGAAATATTATAAATCATGTTTGAAAATAATTATCATCAATGAAAATTCCATTTTGAATTCAATCTCTTCCATGTTGAAAGTATTCTTGTTTGTGAATCCGTCATGATGTGTTTAGGGTTGGTGTAAGGAACTCGAGTGGCATCCTATCCTTCATCAACACAACACAAACACAAACTACACACAAACATATAAAGCAAACACATATCTTTTCTATCGAGCTACTCTAAGTTGAGATAATGCCCCCAGCGGTACTCACTTAGTAGCTGCTCTAGGTTAGGCTGACATGCTACCCTTCTAGTGTGTCTCCTTACTGGTCTTCTTTCTTTGGAGGTTGTAAGTCTGCTATGCTTTCCTTCCTTACATGGCCATTGCACACCGAAGAGCACTTGTTAGTTTGGTAGCCTTATGTGTGGTTAAGCTACCCCATCGACAACACACAAAGTTACCTCCTTAGTTGGTTTATGTATTTTTATTTAATTTATTTTAGCTTTTATTTTATTTAGGTTTAGGTTTTAGAGTTTAGGGTTTATGGTTTAGGTTTGAGATTTAGGGTTTTTTAGGTTTAGGTTTAGGTTTAGATTTTAGGGTTTTTTAAGGTTTGGTAGTTAGGGTTTAGCTGGGTTTAGGATTTAGGGGTTTAAGGTTAGTTTAGATTTTAGGATTTAACTTTTAGGGTTTGTGGTTTAGTTTAAGTTAGGCTCAGAAGGGTTAGGGTTAGGAAGTTTAGGGGTTTGGGGTTTGTTTTAGGTTTAAGGGTTGGGTGGGTTTAAGGTTTGGCCTAGGGTAGGGGCCTAGAGTTTAGAGGTTTAGGAGTTTGGGGTTTATGGTTGGCTCAGTAGGTTTAGGGTTTAGGGTTTAGATTTAGGTTTAGTTTAGGTTTAGGGTTTATAGTCTTTTAATTTAAGTAAACCAGGGTTTAGGTTTATTTTTTTTGTTTATTTTTATTTATTTTAATTTAATTTATTTTTATTATTATTGAGGTTTATTTTTTTTTATTATTTGGTTTATTTATTTTGGTTTATTTATTTAGTTTAGGTTTTATTTTAGTCTATTTTAGGTTTAGGATTAGGTTATGTTTACTTTTTAGTTTAGTTTTATTTCTATTTTATTTTTAAGGTTTAGGTTTTATTTTTATTTTTAAGTTTAGTGTTTATTTATGTTTTTTTTTTTGTTTTATTTTTTAGTTTAGGTTTAGGTTTATTTTTTTTTATTTAGGTTTAGGTTTTATTTATTTTAGTTTAATTTATTTAGTTTTTATTTTATTTTATTTTATTTATTTTATTTTTAATTTAGGTTTAGTTTTATTTTAATTTAGTTTTGTGTTTTATTTTTATTTATTTTTTAGGTATAGGTTTTATTTAGTTTTTTTTATTTATTTTATTTTAGGTTTATTTTATTTTTATTTTTTATGTTTAGTTTTATTTTATTTATGTTTTATTTTTTAATTTTATTATATTTTTAGTTTAATTTAGATTTTATTTATTTTATGTTAGTTAAATTAGATTTTATTTTATTTTATTTTATGTTTTAGGTTTAGGTTTTAGTTTAGGTTTTTTTTTGTTTTATTTTTATTATTTAGTTTAAGTTTTATTTATTTTATTTTTGGTTTTATTTATTTAGGTTTGGGTTTTAGGTTTTTTTGGGTTTAGGGTTGGGTTTGGGGTTTAGGGTTTAGTAGTGGTTTGGGGTTTATGGTCAGATTTATTTTGGTTGATTTTAGGTTTGGGGTTGTGGTTTGGGTTGTATGTTTAGGGTTTGTTTATGTTTAGTTTAGGTTTTAGGATTTTTTTTTAAAAAAAATTAATTAAACTAGTAGGTTTAGGTTTTTTTAGTTTATTTTTTTAATTTATTTTAATTTATTCTAATTTAATTTATTTTTTATTTTTATTTAGGTTTATTTTTCCTTTTTATTTAGTGTGGTTTATTTATTTTAGTTTAGGTTTTTTATTTTAGTTTATTTTTTTGGTTTAGGTTTAGGTTATGTTAATTTTTTAATTTAGTTTTATTTTATTTTATTTTTTTAGATTAGGATTTTTTTTTAGGTTTAGTTTTAAGTTTATTTTTAGGTTTTGTTTTAGTTTAGGTTTAAGTTTATTTTAGTTTATTTTATTTTATTTAGTTTATTTAGGTTTATTTTATTTTATTTAAGTTTGGTTTTATTTATTTTTTATTTTTATTTTTTAGTTTAGGTTTATTTTATTTTGTTTATTTTAGGTTTTGTTTTTTTTTTAGTTTTGGGTTTTGGTTTTATTTTTTATTTATTTTTAGGTTTATTTTTTGGTTTAGGCTTTTATTTAGTTTTTATTTTATTTTATTTTTTTATTTTTTATTTTATTTTATTTTATGTTTAGTTTTATTTTATTGGTTTTTTATTTTAAGTTTATTTTATTTTATGTTATTTTATTTTTTTTAATTTAGTTTAAGTTTTATTTATTTTATTTAGTTTAGTTTTATTTTTTTATTTTATTTTATTTTACATTTAGTTTAGGTTTAGGTTTTTAGTTTAGGTTTTATTTTCTTATTTTTTTTATTTTATTTAGGTTTAGGTTTTTATTTATTTTATTTTTAAGTTTATTTATTTAGGTTTAAGTTTTATATTTTAGGGTTTAGGTTTTGTTTGGGTTTAGGGTTTAGGGTTTAATGTTATATGTTTGGGGTTTAATTTTAGGTTTAGTTTTTTGGGATTTGGTTTAGGGTGGGTTTAGGGTTTAGGAGTTTAGGGTTTTTTAGGTTTAGGGTTTTAGGTGTAGGTTTAGGGTTAGATTTAGGGTTTAAGGTTTAGGGTTATATTTTTTTATATTAAGTAAACTCGTAGGTTTAGGTTTATTTATTATTTTAGTTTATTTTTTATTTATTTTAGTTTATTTTATTTTTTATTTTAATTTAGGTTAATTTGTATTTTTTGTTTAGTTTATTTATTTTAGGTTTTTTTAGTTTTTTTATTTTTAGGTTTAGGTTTTTTATTTATAAAAATAATTAGTTGTTCGATCCTTTCCTTTCTAATTGGTCATACTATCCTTCTAGATCAAGTTCACCTCTTGAGATTGACTTGGAGTCAACTTTGTGGATCCTAGGAGAAGTGTAGGTATGCGATGAGAAGGTAGAACTTTTCATAAGCTCATCATTCCAAAGTCTAAATCAACCCACGGGGCAAAGTTCTACCTCCTAGGGTAGCACCTCAAGATAAAGCTAAGTAAGTCATTAGTTCCAGTGAGTAGATAGCACCTCCATAAGATGCTCTATCAATGGATATGCTTGTGGAGGACCAAGCTAGAGTTGATTACAATGTCCTAGCTCACCTTAGAATGTTTCCTGCTAAGTATATACACGCCTTATCTTATCCAAAGAGATGAGAGAATCTTTAATCAAGGCATTACTTGATCTAGAGATATGCTTTCGACCACTATTAAAGAGGAGTGCACCACTAAGGACATCTTACGAGTTACATTCAGCGATGAAGACTTACTCTTAGGGATGGTTGAGCACAACCGCCTCTTTACATAATATGTTTTGAGTTGAAATTTAATTAGATTACTAAGGCTTATAATCCACCAACATAATGTTGTAGGAATGCCTAAGAGGTGAGGATTTATGCTCAGGCTGAGCTACTGGATCCTAAATCTATGGAGTTTTAGTACAAGCTAAAGCATGACCTAAATCTAAGCAACAGGTGGACATAAGGGTTTACCTCCACAAGAGAGAATAAATTAAGCCTACCTATCCTAACTTGGCTTATGCTTAAGGATTTAAGCAACTTGCAAAAAGAGCATATATATTTTAAGCATCCCTTAAGCTTAATCCCTATAGAAAACATCATTAGGCTAATATTGGCCTATCATCTATTCTGACATACACCCTAACATCCAATCTAAAATAATATATTATAAAACAAAACATAGTTCACATCATACACCATCTAACTTAGAGCTAAGTTTGACTTAATTCTAATGTGTGTATTAAGCTTGTGTGGTAAGCCTTATTAGGCATTAGTGTTGAATTTTCTATGTAAGGATTCAATTTAACATGAAAGGTTGATTTCACTTCAAGTAGTTTAATTGATTTGAGAATTTTAATTTATGTTTTCTTTTGTTTCATTTTATTACACTTAGCAACTAAGTGTTATAAAGAGAGGAAAAAAGGATTTATCTTTTTCATCCCTACCTTAAGTCACTTTCTAAAGTATATTAATATGATTTAGTTCTCTTTAGTGAATGGCTTATTAAATGATATAATTAATCCTAAGTTTAGATTTCCTTTAAATAAACCTGTTTAAAATGAAAGACATCTTAAGATTAATTTAATTGAATTACTACCACATGACATATATTAAACCATTCTTTCCATCACATGTAACATGCATATTATTTAATTCTAAGTGTATTTATACATGCAACATATTTTAGCACACTTAAATGATGATGTATGTGTATGTTTAGAATTTATATTTTATTTGGTTGAATTATTTAAACGTATTAATTTAAAACTTTATCCAAATTTATACAAAAGGATATAAGAATGAAATTAAATAGCATGTGCCATTGTTAAATGTGGAAGTGAGGTAATCAAATGACCTCCTTGGAGATAGCTAAAGTCTCATATTCGAGATTTTAGACTATATTTTCATTCAAACATATGTAAATTCGTATACATGAACATAGGAAGTAAGCTCTAAATTATATGGCTAATTATATTAACCACTTAGTCAATTATGAATGCATGCAATTTTAATGTTAAATGGGATTTTATTCACTAATCACATATACATATACATGTACAAAGATATAGGCAAGTGCTAAACCGTAGAAGTGAGGTAATCAAATGACCTCTTTGGGGCTAACTAAAGCCTCGTATTCCTGAGATGTCCAAACTATATACTTGCTTTTCGTGGACACACATGGATGTATACATAAATGAGGGAATGAAAATCATGTAAAGATTGTATATTTTGTTTGATTGAATCATTTATATATATGAATTAAAGCTCTATCCAAATTCTAATGTTGAAATAAATAAGAATGAAATTAAATGGGTATGTGCCATTATTAAACTTGGGAAGTGAGGTAATCCATGAAATCCTTATGGCTAGCTAAAGCCTCGTGTTCCCAGGATGTCCAGACTCTATACCCATTACCATTCAATCTTATATAAATCAAGTCATGAATAGAGGAAAGAGAACTCAACATTCATACACGTAAGCCATAGGCACATGCATTTCTTATGTTTTTATAACTAGCATTATAACACATATTATTATTCATTTAGAAGCTTTTGAAAAATACATTTGGATTTAATAGTGATAATAACCCCGCATAAATTAAATTAAATCAACACATGCAAGTTTACATAAAGGAAATACATTTTATTTTACTTGATTTTGAAAAGATGGATGCATGAATTCAATGGCATACCAAATTTAACATGATTGGAAAGAGGAAAATCAAATATAAGCATATGATTCGTTCAACCAAACTAGTTCTTAAAGATAATCAAATCAAATAAGATTATTTAAAGCAAACCAAAGCTTCTTTATTATTTAAGTTTTGGATTTGATTTGATTTAAAAAGGAGGAGAGAAATGATCACTTGCTATTTTAAACCCATTCCCACATTAGTGATTTGATTTAATTTAAGAAAATGTAATTAAGTTGATTTTATGGGTTAATTAAGTTGAACACTTAATTAGATGAATTAATTACCCTTACCTATGTCACTTTAAAGTAATTATGAGCCAACATGATATGCATGGAAAATAAACTTGCAATGATCCTAGGAAATAAAAGGGGCCTAATGCAATTGGCTCATGATTAATAGTTAATTAGATTAAGGGACTTAATTAATTACTCTTATGGTTTTTCCACACATGTGGACTAACCATAATTTCATTAAACTCTTTAGGTTATTAAACACCTAAAGATCTACCCCATGATTTCATTAATTAAGGTCTGATGTGATTATGATTTCAATTTGATTAAGTGATTTAATTAATTATTTAAATCTTAATTAATTTCATTTTAAAAAAAAGGGTGAAATGAACTTGGGAAAAGGGTCCCAACCATATTCCTTAGTTCACTTATTATTGAAGAATGATTAAAAAACTTAATTAACCAATTTATTACTGTTCATTGGTTTAAGTAATCATTAATTAACTTAAAAGTGTATTTAAGGTATAATTAGTCAATTTTACTAATTAAGCAAGCAATAAATCCTAAAAAATCATGGGAGCTAGAGGTCATCCCATTAAATTAACCCACAAATTTTGGGATTAATTGCTCAAGTAATTAAGGTGTAATTAAGTTAATAAATTTTTCAATTAAACCTTAATTACTATTCAAAATTAGTTTAGATCATTTTTAATTAATTCTCCTTTAAAATACCTTTAAAATGAGTATTTATTTGCATTTTTTTATTTCTCTATGATTTTTAGATGTTTTAACTATTAAAAATGATTAATTAAGCCTAATTAAAGCATAATCCTATTGGTGCCATGGCATTGATGCTTCACTTTCCATGGCACCGTGGGATTGGCTACTTAAAACTTATCTTACTCAGCACCTACATGGCATTGGAAGATGCACTTTCTCATCTCGCCGATCTAAGGTCATATGGCTACGATTAATCCGACAACTTAATAGGATTAAATCATATTGATCTAGTAGATCTAGTCACGATCGTTCATTTCAATCACAAATGGATGATGAGATCTAACATCAGTGAGGGAGAATGGAGTCCATTCACCATTCCTCACTTGATCCAAGCTTACTCGAGCTTGGATCAAATCTACAAGGATCCCACACCTTCACGACATCGATCGGAGGGGATCCAATAGTCAAGATCACATGAGATGCAAGTTTTCTTTAAAAGTTCCAACCCATTTTTAAAGGTTTTGGAAGCCTCACCTGGAGCTCAAGACTGGTGGCTCAAACAATTGAGGAAGCTTCATCTAGTGGAGACGAAGCCCTATTGAGAAGTAATTGGATCAATTCCTCAATGTTCATTCGGAAGGCCATGAACCGATGATTTGGAGCTCAACTTTGATCATAGTCCCACATCCAATGCTCGGGAAGCTTGGGAGATGATTCATTCTTGCTCGATGAGGCCTAGGGAAGGTGAGTGAAAAGTTAATTTGAGTTTGATGGAGAATTGGGGAAGATAGGTAAGAAATGGGAGTGTTCTATTTTGGGACGGATAAGAATGGAATTTTTTGATTGAGGAACGAACATGGGAGCTTAGGGAATGGCTCTGGTAGCTCTCCTTGGTAGTTAGGGCTCTAAAGAATGATTTTTGTGTGTTTGAGCAGAAACGAGGGGGTGTATACCCCCCTTCATCTTTATAGGATGGTGGGATCAGGTTCGGCTTCTAGTGGCCGTCCGACCATCTCAGGGAGGCATGGGTGGCAAGGAGGAGGTGAGTTGGCTCATCTTGGTTGGTTGAAGGTGTGGAGGTGACTGCCAAGGAGGAATCATGGGTGTCCAATGGGTTTTAAATGTTCTAATGGGGAGGGTGAAGTGATTTTACCTCCTATTGGTCATGGCCAACCCAACCACCCCTTGGGTCAAGTTGGGTAGTGTCCTAGGTTCTTAGGTGGACCATTGGGAGAGTACCAAGTGGCCAAGGAATGGAAATGACCACTTACAAGGGTGATTTGTCTCACGTGATGCCCTTAACCTAAGAGTAGAATGATCATTTGGCATTGGATTTGATTTGGGTAGATTTGAAATGAGCCAAAAGTGGGTTAGCACAAATTTCAAGTCAATTGGAGTTGATTTGGTTAGGTTTGGCTCAATTTGACTCATTTAGGTCAAATTTGGTTAGGTTGGGTCAAGTTTACCAATTGGTCAAATTGGGTCAAACTAAGGGTTGGGTCAAGTTTGCATGATTATATGGGATGTTTTGGTTCAATTTGTTTTGTTTATTTTGGCTTAGATTTGATTTTGGCTCATTTGAATTCATTTGTGTCAAATGGATTATGTTGACTAATTTGACTAAATTTGCCAAATTGTCTTGGGTTGGGTGTTGGTTTGGGTTTAGTTGACCAATTGAAGATGATTGTATGCTTTGGTTTCAATTAATTTGGATTTGGTTTTGATTTAGGCCAACTTGAACCTTTAGGTCAATTTGTGCTAAGTAGGTCAATTGGGTTCAATTGGGTCCAATCATGGCTATGGTCAAGTTCAATAATCAATTTGGAATGAACTTGAGTCATTGGTTGCAATCAATTTGGTTTATATTTTTATTTGACCCAATTTAGTCTTTTAGGTCAATTTGGGTCAACTTGGGTTAAGAGGGCCAATTGGGTTTGGTTTGACTCAATTGAAGGTCAAGTCATATTCAAATTTTGATTTTGATTTGGTATGAATCATTGGTTTCAAGGGATTTGGCTTAGGTTGAAATTTGGCTAGTTTGGGTTCATATGGGTTAAGGAGTTGACTTGGTCAAATGACCAAGTTGACTTGGTTTGACCTAATTTATGATAATTGATCAACCTAGGGTGATCAACAATCATGATGGGAGCTTTTGATGGTCTTGGTTCAATCAAATTTGGGTAGGATTAAAACTTGGCTCAAATAGGTCAAATTGGCCACTTTGGGTCAAGTGGACCAGTTGGGTTTAGTTGGCTTGATTTTGGGTTGAGTTTGATTTAGTTGAGTTTATATATGGATTTGGGATTGATATATAAATTCAATTGAAATTTCCTTGGGTTCAAATGGGTTTTAGTTCATTTGAACATTTCAAGTCAAAAGGGTTAAATTGGGTTTGACTTGGATTTATTTTGGTTTGGCTTGATGATTGTAGATTTTATTTGTATTTGTGAATATGATTGAAGGTATGATTGATTCATGTGAAAATCAATTGAATTTGGGTTTTGGAATGAAGGAATTTGCTAAGTCCATGGAGTTGGGTCATGTGGCTTAAGTTTGGATTTTGATTTGGTTTGATTTAGTTTTGATGATTTAAATGTATAGTTCATTTAAATTTGTGAAGATGATTGAAAATATGATTGATTTATGAGAAAATCAATTGATTTTGACTTGATTTGTATTAAGATTTGGTTAAGTCCATGGGATAGGTCATATGGCCTAGAAAGGGTTTTGATTTAATTTGATTTAGTTTGATTTAGTTTTGATCATTTGAATGCAGATTTGATTTATATTTAGGAAGATGATTGAAGATATAAATTTATTATGAGAAAATCAATTTATTTTGGATTAAGAGTTGGCTAAGTCCTTGGGATAGGTCATATGGCTTAGGAAGGTTTTCAAGTTTGGATTTGATCATGGGCTTCAATCATTTGGTTTTGGAATTTGGGTTTGGATTTGGATTTGAATTTGATGTTTGATTTGAACTTGAGGTTTGGTATGAGAAGGCAAACATGGGTTGGATTTGGGTTGTATGGTAGGTGGATTATCCTAATCCCTAGGCATAACCTAATCCTATGGTTAGGCTTAGGTTAAGTGTTTACCTAATTGTTAGAAGTGTCTTATGACTAGTAAAGTCTTAGTGTCTAGAAGACTCTTAAGTTTAAGATGGGAAGATTGAATCCGCACTCCAAAAGTGAGGTCAACAGGCCTTAGGCTCCATAGTGTTGCCCGTGGAGATAGATGATTGGAAGACCAAAGTCAAGTATCACATTATAGACTTGGATACATCTTTCAACGCTTTCATTGGGAGACCATGGATACATGAGAACAACATAATTCCATCCTCTCTATATCAGTGTATGAAGTTTGTGAGAGGTGGGATCATCTACTGTGTCAAAGTAGATCTCAACCCATTTATAGTTCCCGAGGTCAGCATATATGATGATACAGCTTACTACCTCCCTCAAAATCAACAAGTCTATTCTCGTGAAGTTGGCCAAAGCTTAAAAATAAAAAAATAAATAACAAAGAAAAAGAAAAACAAAGAGAAATATAAAAGAGAAAAGAAAAGAGAAAATGAAAAAGAAAATAAAAGGAGCCAAAATAGACTTGGAGGAGGAAGTGGAGCATGACATTAGATTCCACCCATAGTTGTTTCTCCATTCAACATATGGGTAGGATGACCTGACCTCCACCAGGCAGAGGAAGAAGCTAGTTTAGAGGTAGTCGCAGGGGTGGAAAACCTCCTTATTGGCCACCCAATAGAAGATATGTCCCAGTTACTAAGAGTACACCTGCTATTCATATACACTTAGAATCTAGTTTATAGGATGAGTCTTATATGGTTAGCACACCAGCAAGCTCTTAGTAGATTCCCTTGGAGGTATCACTTGAGCGATAGTGATGAATACTAGGCTCCAAAGAAAAAGCATAAGTGTATCCAAGTCTATATGTGAAATTTAGGCATCGGGAACCTTAGCTCTAACCCAACTTTCCTCTCAAAAGCTAAGGATTTGGTAGGAAGCCCTAAGTCATCCAGTGTGAAGACTCGAGGTTCTTTCGGGAGCATCATCCTCAAGTCAAGAAGTTGATGTAGAACTTGGGATGATTCATATAAAGATTTAATGTGTACTTGCCTTGTGTTCATAATTTAACAAAGAAAGGTTAATCCCACATATTTGGTCAATGTACCGTTAGAATACATCAAATAATATGAAAGAACAAATGCAAAAGTTCTCAATCAAGACGGGATTAGATTCAAGACATTGGGTCCAATGATGATTTTAGTCATCACCAATCTTTTGGAATCCGATAAGTTCTTTTCAAATCACATTAACTCATATGAGGAGCTATGATTAGAAACTTTAGATGATCCAGATGATTTTGAAGTTAAAGGTGCACCACCAGAGTTCGAAGAAGAGATCAAGTCAACCATCGACAAGCTCAACAAAATCAACTTAGAAGAAGAAAATCCACCACATACATCGCTTTGTTGAATGAAATTGAAACCAATGACTTAGTTAGCTTAATTGATTTTAAGTATAACTTTGCATTGAGTTATGAAGAGATGCCTGGATTGGCTCCTGACATAGCGGTCCAAAAATTGGCAATAGAGCCTATTACTAACCCTATCAAGCAAGCTCCTAGACACATAAAATTAGACATAATAACAGTCATTTTGAAGTCAAGAAATTGATCAATTCTGGCTTCATCCTGAAAGAAAAATACCCTACCTAGTTAGCCAACGTCATCCCAGTTAATAAAAATAATGGACAAAATTCATATATGCTTCGATTTTAGGGATTTAAATAAAGCATGTACAAAAGACAAATTTCCACTACCAATCCTGAAGCTGATGGTGGACATTGCCTCATCTCATGCAATCTTCTCTTTCATGAATGGCTCATCTAGATATAACTAAATAAAGATGGCCCTTGAAGATGAATAAAACAGTACTTTTAGAGACCCGATTGGAATCTATTGCTATAAGGTCATGCCTTTCAACCTTAAAAATGCCGGTGCTACATTCCAGCGGGCAATGACTTGAATATTCGACAAACTCATTCATCATCAAGTCGAGTGCTATGTTGATGATCAAGTCAAAAGTAAAAGGAAAACAACTCTTTGACTTGAGAGTAGTTTTCAAATAGTTAAGATAATTTAACCTCAAAATGAACACCGATGTGTGCATTTGAGTATTCCCTTGGGTTTGTTGTCCGACACTAGGGAATCAAAAGATCCAGAGAAGATTCAAGCGATATTAGAAATGCCACCCCTTAAAGTTTAACTCAACTCGATCATTCCAAGAGGCATATATCTAAGATACTTTATATCCAACCATCGGAAGATGTCACCATTCTCAGCACTTGTCAAAAGGATGCCAAGTTAAAGTGGGATGATAAGTGTGAGCATGTCTTCGAAGACATCAAGCATTACCTGATGATGCCTTCGGTTCTAGCATCCCCTATCCCGAGCAAGCCACTCATACTTTTCACTATTGCATTAGATGACTCGCTTGGTGCTTTGTTGGTCCAAGTTAATGATGAAAGGAAGGAAAATGTACTCTACTACCTCTGCCGTCATCTAATCCCTACTGAGTTAATTATCCACCCATTAGAAACATTCTAGCATTAATCTTTGCATCCCAAAACCTACAAAGACTACATGCTTTTCCTATAAGATGAACTTAATCTCTAGATCAATCCACTACAAAGATCTCATGACACGACACTATCCAAATGGTTAGCATGATGGTCCATGATCCTCTCACAAGTTTGACACTACCTTCATCTCCATGAAAGGACAAGCAGTAGCAGATTTCTTAGTGACATACCCACTTCCTACTGACTCTCTGCTTAGTGATGATCTCCCTGATGAACAAATCATGAACTTAGGGGATACTAGCATTCACCACTGGAAGATGTACTTCTATGGTGTGGCTTCCTCTCAAAGAAGAGAAGAACCACAATCTACTATTCCAGGAAAGGCAAGAGTAGGAATAGTTCTCTTAACTCTGAACTACGATATGATGAGATTCTTATATCATCTGTCCAATCTTTGCACCAACAATGAAGCCGAATATGAGGCTCTAATTTTTGGTCTAGAGTTAATCGTTACTCTAAGCATCTAGAACATCAATATCTTTGAGTATTCTCAGCTAATTATCAACCAAATCGTTGGGTCTTATAAGGTTATAAAGCCTAAGCTCCATCACTACCACATGTACACCATAGAGTTGTTAGCCCAAATACTAGAGGTTACCATTTATAAGATTCCTCTAGGAGAGAACACCGTAGTGTATGCTTTAGCCAAGCTTGCCAAGGAGTTGGCATGTCTGGAGGATGAGTCCATATCAATAAAGGTCCAAAATAGATAAGTCTTATCCCTTATTGATATTGAACTCATCAAAAACTACTCCCTTGAAGGGGAGGTTGCCATTGCCAAGAAAGATGAGGAGTTAGAATGGAGGCAACCATTCATGGATTACCTAAATAAAGGAAAACTACCTCAATAGAAGTCCCAAGCCTATGAGATGAAGCAGAGAGCACTTTCCTATGCTCTTATGGATGGTGTCTTGTACAGGTGGTCTTTCGATCATATATGGTTATGTTATTTTGACAAGCACGATGCCTATAAGATCGCGGATCAGGTACACTCGTGATTAGATATAGCCAACTAATTCCAAAGATGAAATCCAAGATCAAGAGACTAGATACCATTGGCCATTGATGATCAAAGACTGTGAT